>JAWPHD010010037.1:0-97787 GCA_037043455.1 Cyrtodaria siliqua
AAGTAGTTTCAGAGGAGTAGTCGCCACAAGTTTTATATCTCTATGTAAACAAGCAAAATGAACTTTGGTTAGGACCAACTATCAGTCTTTGAATTAGTTTTTTTGTGCCACTAGCCCGAATTCTTATACACTTAAAGATTGATTGATTGAATTGGATTTTATAGTCGGACCAACAGGTAAGGTCATATGGCGACTTTCCAGCTTCCATTGGTGGAGGAAGACCCCAGGTGCCACTCCGGACAATTTTCGTGCACGGGCGGGCGCCTAGATAGAACCACCGATGTTCCGCAAGCCAGCTGGATAGCTTCCTCACATAAAGATTCCTAGGCCCGAGGGATCGAACCTACAGCGGTGAGGGGCAAGTGATTTCAAGTCAGAGACATACACTTAAAGAAAACCCGTACATTTTCCTTTAGCCCAACAACATAAATAAAAACAAGAGGTCAATGACCTTGAAGCTCTACTGATTGATTTTGATTTCAGGAAGTAGTCGCTACAGACTTATTTCTTGAAAATCTATTTTTAACCGTGGCAGCCATCTTGAATTTCCGGCCGACCTGAAATTTTGCTAGGATCAATAGGACATTAAGAGCAACATTCCTGTGAAGTTTCATGAAAATCCGTCAAGTAGTTTCAGAGGAGTAGTCGCTACAAGTTTTCATTATATAACTCTATGTAAACAAAGATGGCCGCTGGCAGCCATGTTTAACGTCAAATCAAAACGATTTTCGACAAGGACCAACATCATGTCATACTGATCATTTTAGAAAAAGTCCCATATCAATATCTCTTATAGTTTTGAAGAAGTAGTCGCTACAAGCTTATTTATTTTAAATCTATTTTTAGATGTGGCGGCCATCTTGAATTTCCTGCCGACCTGAAATTTTTCTAGATCAACTAGACATCAAGAGCAACATTCCTGTGAAGTTTCATGAAAATCCGTCAAGTAGTTTCAGAGGAGTAGTCGCTACAAGTTTTCATTATATAACTCTATGTAAACAAAGATGGCCGCTGGCAGCCATGTTTAACGTCAAATCAAAACGATTTTCGACAAGGACCAACATCATGTCATACTGATCATTTTAGAAAAAGTCCCATATCAATATCTCTTATAGTTTTGAAGAAGTAGTCGCTACAAGCTTATTTATTTTAAATCTATTTTTAGATGTGGCGGCCATCTTGAATTTCCTGCCGACCTGAAATTTTTCTAGATCAACTAGACATCAAGAGCAACATTCCTGTGAAGTTTCATGAACATCCGTCAAGTAGTTTCAGAGGAGTAGTTGCTACAAGTTTTTAATATATAACTCTATGTAACCAAAGATGGCCACTGGCAGCCATGTTTAACGTCGAATCAAAATAATTTTCCACAAGGATCAACATCATGTCATGCTGATCATTTTAGAAAAAGTCCCATATCAATATCACTTATAGTTTTCAAGAAGTAGTCGCTACAAACTTATTTTTTAAAAATCTATTTTTAGCTGTGATGGCCATCTTGAATTTCTGGCAGATCTGAAATTTTGCTAGGATCAATTAGACATCAAGAGCAATATTCCTGTAAAATTTCATGACAATCCGCCAAGCAGTTTCAGAGGAGTAGTCGCTACAAGTTTTTACTATATAACTCTATGTAAACAAAGATGGCCGCTGGCAGCCATGTTTGACATCGAATCAAAACGATTTTTGACAAGGATCAACATCATGTCCCATATCAATATCACTTATAGTTTTCAAGAAGTAGTCGCTACAAACTTGTATTTTAAAACTCTATTTTTAGCTTTGGCGGCCATCTTGGATTACACATCAACATGAATTTTTGCTCGGATCAACTAGACTTTATGGGCAACATTTCTGTAAAGTTTCATGAATATCCATCCAGTAGTTTCAGAGGAGTTGTCGCTACAAATAAAAGTTTACGGACAGACGGACGGACGGACGGACGACGCCGCACCACGGCATAAGCTCTGCTGATCTCTGATCAGTCGAGCTAACAAGAGGTCAATGACCTTGAAGCTCTACTGATTGATTTTGATTTCAGGAAGTAGTCGCTACAAACTTGTTTTTTGAAAATTTATATTTAGCCGTGGCGGCCATCTTGAATTTCAGGCCGACCTGAAATGTTGCTAGGATCAATTAGACATCAAGAGCAACATTTCTGTAAAGTTTCATGAAAATCCGTCAGGTAGTTTCAGAGGAGTAGTCGCTACAAGTTTTCATTATAAAACTGTATGTAAACAAAGATGGCCGCTGACAGACATGTTTAACATCGAATCAAAACGATTTTTGACAAGGACCAACACCATGTCATGCTGATCATTTTAGAAAAAGTCCCATATCAATATCACTTATAGTTTTCAAGAAGTAGTCGCTACAAACTTGTATTTTAAAAATCTATTTTTAGCTTTGGTGGCCATCTTGGATTTCACATCTACATGAATTTTTGCTAGGATCAACTAGACTTCATGGGCAACATTTCTGTGAAGTTTCATGAAAACCCATTCAGTAGTTTCAGAGGAGTCAGTAGAGCTAAAAACTCACTAGCCCGAATGACAGTTTACTAGCCCCAGGCTTTGGGCTAGTGGGTTAATTCGAAGACTGAACTACATGTCAGGGCAGTCATTTTGGCAAAGGTTCCAAATCAATATCACTTATGTTTTTGAGTAGTCGCCATAATATCACACTTTTAAATTATATTTTTGCGGCCATCTTGAATTTTCGGCCATCCTGAATTTTTGCTAGGATCAACTCGACACCAAGAGCAACATTCCTGTGAAGTTTCATAAAAATCTGTCAAGTAGTTTCAGAAGAGTATTCGCCACAAAAAAAAGTTTACGGTCGGATGGACGGACGCCGCCGCACCACGGCATAACCTTTGCTGATCTTTCACCAGTCAAACTAAAAACAAGTACAAAAAAAAAAATCAGTTTTACTGGAACTCAAGCTCAAGTTCCTCAAGACAAAATACTCCCATGTGTATTGTGAACTGTGAAAACACTTGCAATAAAGTAATTAAAATGTGTTATACACACATTGAAACAATAAGAAGTTCGAATATTTTGCCTGGCTTCGTGTCGGCAGTTTGTCACAACTTTGAGGTCGACAATTGATGACATAAAACTCATTATTCTGCTATTACTTAGGGTTGTGTTTTATTTCCTTTGTGATAAGAAATACCGTTTTTGTCATTAAAAACACACTAATGCATGAAAAAAAACGTTATTGATGGTATTTCGATTGAATGTTTGTGAAATGTTCGGACCAAAAGTGCGGTGTAATAGTAGTTCGGATGGTACATAATTACGGATTTTTTTATTTTTTTACATAATCAAATAAGGAAAACTGTCCTTTACAAACACATGTTGGTGGAAAGAAAAATATATATACTGTATATATATGTATAAATACAGATATAAAGTATATTTCTATTCATTATTTAAGGTGTAAGGAGTTCCTGGAATCCTACTTTTAAATGAATTCTAGTCCAGGCTCCTAATTCTTTACTTGGAGAAAGTGGTGACAAAAAGAAAAAATATAGCCAGAGGAGGCTCTGATAGTCTAATAAAACCTGATAAAAAATTTGGCTCAAAGTTTAGCTCCAGTTTCACCAAGTCGGCTCTGATTATTATCGTTTGGCAAAAGTGCTAGTACTCTCCTTTGCATTGGTTATAAATTACTATGTAATATTCTATTCTAACATATTTTAAACGAAATGGTAAATAAGTCCGTTGACCAGGGAGCGTAAAGTGGTAGCAAAAAGAAAAATATAGTCAGAGGAGGTTCTGAGCTTGATTAATACATACGTAACAAATGTGTGCTATAAAAGTGATAAAGACACATTTCCAATAAGAAAAAAATATTGGACCTTTCCATTTTAATTCAGGGCCTGTCCATTTCAAATCAGGGCCTGTCCATTTCAAATCGGGGCCTGTCCATTTTCAGAAGCAACAAGCCCTGGGCCTGTCTCTTAAAATAATATTCTTTGAGCACTGCTGTAATTTTCGTATATTTCTCGGTCACAGAAAGAGCCGAAGTACCTGTACGGACCCAAACGTACTGTGGTGCATACTGCCTAAGCTAAATACCGATGTTAACCGGTATACCAGTAAATGCATCAAAACAGCAAAGTTACCAATAAAGTCTGCATCTTTTCAATTAAAAATTTCAAAATGTTATATGTTAGTTAAAATTAGATTAATAGTTAATTTATAACTCGATTTATAACATTTTAAAAATAGGTTGAAAAATTGACTCAGTGACAATTTTTTCGGGGTTCACTATTGGTTCCGCCGATGGTTGAAAAAAATCCAAAAAAACTCTGTTTTACCGACATGTTCGAAAAGAACGACAACTCTTGTTATCAGCATCACTAAGAGCTTGCTTAACTGTAAGATCATGTTTAAGCAAGCCCTCTACCGATACCAATTCCAGAGCTTCCATTTCTGGCATGCTGATTTGCTGCAAATCACTAGTGCACATTTCCAGAATTTAACCGAATATCGTAACCAGTCAATCTCTGAGGTTAACATTCGAAACTTCAATAATAAAGGCTGATAAGCGTCATATTTTGACCTTATAAGTAAATCAAATTGTCAGTGGGTATTTGGGACGCGTGAAAATTATGAATCGTGCGATTTTTAATATTTTCAGGGGTACTTTATGCGGATACGCATCTTATCTGGGGCTCTGTTCATTATCATACTGTAAAATTAATAAGCAACTTAAAAGGCCTATAAAATTCCACTCGTCCGGCCGGGCCAGTGGATATTTCCTTCTGGTCGTCCTTACGGAAGAATGAGTTTTGATATTAGTAACAAAATAAATCAAATCTTTGTTTCCTTTTAGTCTGTCGAAGAAATTCCACAAAGCATTTGCTTAAACTAAATAAATGGCCGATAAATTACACTCAAATACACCAGAAGTGAACATGAAAATATTGGTTACCCATGGTGACCTTGGTGATAGGGTATAAAGCCTAGATTTCCAAAGTTTGTAAGACTGTGTCGTGATCGAATTATCCAATACTAAACTAGTAGTTTTTATCAATAAAACACTGTATCCAGACCATTATACTTGATAGGACGACATTTTCCCGTAAAAATGTTGAAGAAAATAGACGTCTATAGAATGTTTGTGAGGAGAGTTGGTGGAGATGACGAAAAAATACAAATAGAGAAAGTGAATAGACAATTGCATAAATTAAAACTGTAATAAGGCAGTATGGTAGTACCAAATGCTAGCGTGTTTTGCAGGAGAAAAGACTGGAGGATACACAGTTGTATTCTCTCAGTGACTTACATAAACAGTTGCTTTTGAAATGTTAAAATGATGTCATATCTTATTGTAAATGCCTTTCATAATTATTAAGTGGACAAGCTAGTCATACCTTAGACGGGATTAGTCATTTATTTGATACTTTGATGATGTTACATGTAGTTTGTTTATCTAAATAAAGTGTTCTGTGTTGACACTGATTTACCTTGTCTAGCACTAGCGGTAAGAAAAAATATGAAGGCGATTCCTGTTCAAAGTTGATAAGGGCAAGTAGATTTTTTTTTCACTAGTCTTGCAGGACTAGTTGTCTTTATAAAAAATGTACAGGCCTGAATTAAATTTATATTGACTTCATGACAATTTTTTTGCGGGCATGTTCTTAAAAATAAATTGCTAGTGGAAAGAGATATTTTGATCTGGGGTTTTCAGTTTTGTGATCAATACAGGTTGGTTGTGCAGAATAGCTACCTTAAATAAATATTAATGAATTAAAATCTTTAATTACGTTATGAGGTTGATTTTTCTGTCGTTTTAAATTGTCATGAATTTGTAGGTGCTCACAGGCATGTTCTTAAAAAAATCGTAACTTTTTAGTGGAAAGAGATATTTTGATTTGTTTTTCAGTTTTGTAATCAGGAATACAGCTGAATAGACAAACACGTGTTTTAAACTCTTTGTTAATAAATAAAAAATCATGTGGCAATGCTAATTAAAGAAAACATCAACTGATAAAATATGGTCAATAGTCATGAATAGATTTGCACATTTAAACACTATTTAACTGATTTCTCACTTAAGTCATAACAAGCCCTCCAAGCAGACATCATAGATAGATAGATAGATAGTTTTATTGACTTAAACTATTACAGCTTTTCATCACTACAAATATATGATCAGTGTTCATTCTGGAGGGCGACATCGGCGACAAAGGCGCTTTTTCCTCCGTGACTTCGTTTTTTTTTAGCCGACGGCGAAGTTTAAGTCGCCTTCAGATTGACCACTTTGCTTTTTTCCCACCCTCAAGCGAATTGTAACCAGTCCTTTAATTGACCTGTTGTTTATGTCTCAGGACAGTTGTTGACATCTCTGGGAAGGGATTATGCTAATTGCTTTGATCGATCACAGCAAAAAGCCCGCGGGGAGCAAACTTTCCTACAACTATGATATCCCCCGAGGCAATTTTCGCACCTCGCCATTTTTTGTTTACAAATTAGACTGTACAGGGAATACACACGCCTTATCCAATGAGACTGCGTATAGCTGAACAATTGACCAATCGTAGGTTCCGTTACAGTGAGACAAGTGCTTGTTAAAAACGTGATCGAAACGAAACAACAATCTGAAGTTAATTGACCTGAGGTGATTAAATGATACCACCGAATAATGATTAGCGTTGTGTTTTCTTAATTGTTTGATAAAACGGACCTTTTGGCATTCCAAACAAACAAATGCATGAAAAAGAGTTAATAATAGATGATATTTCTACTGAATTTTCGGCAATATTTTACTTCCGGAAAAGTGCGGTGTCATAGTAGTTCGGAAAGGTACATAAGTTCGGATGGAGGAAAAACATTTTTTTTATTAAATATTGTTTTAAGCTAATACAAATTGGGAAACAAAACACATTCATTGGTCTTATAGGTCTTAATGAGGAATAAGCCTTTTAGGAAAAAGTTTGAGAATCATAATTACACCCTTCATAGAACTCAATACAAATTGATAGAAATATGAATAAATAAAGATACAAGCAATATATTTATATTAATTCTTCTCTCAGTCCTTCCTTCTATAGTTACAGTATAATAAGTAAAGAGTGCCTGTGAGTCTGAATAAAATTAATAAACACATTTAATTTGAAACAGCTAGCATGCTCTTAAATAATCGAAGTTATAACCAATAGGGTGTATGCATGTATATCAGTTAATAATTGAAAATAACCGATTGCACGCTTAATTTAAAAGATCGTGTCTCCCTCACTTCTCCTTATTTTTTGGTCACTTCTCTCTATTTTCTTTGGAGGGAGAAGTCACTTCTCCCAAAAATCCAGGCCTAGATTGAACCCTGATGATAATTATTTATAATATACACACACATGACAGATATTAACAAATACAACAAAATAATCACTATGTTTATTTTTTTGTTTCATACATATTTAAACGATCAAAAACATACACATATTATGGTACGTCAATGATAAACAAGGATGTTCTAAAATAAGATATATCTAGTGTTGTTTTTTTTTGTTTTTTAGTATGTTAAAATGGATGCAGATAGCCTTAATACAAGTGCATCGGAAATGAATTTGCCCAAACTAAGAATAATCTTTTTGTTTAATGACTGCAACATTCCACAAATTTAAACATGCTTGGTCTAGTTGTGTAATATTTAGGAATGTATTTGTTTCTGATGTTAGAGTAAGTAGTACAGATCAAAATAAAATGGTACTCGTCTTCAATATCGTTAGTGTTACAAATTTCGCACACTCTTTCGTTTCTCTCTCTTCTCCCTCTTGAGTATCTCCCTGTTTCTGTTCTTAAACAATGAGCGGATAATCTTATTTTTGTTATACAACTTCTTAATTGTTTGGAACATAATGTTTCTAGATATGTTTCAAAATCAAAATTCTCTTTCACCATCTTATATAGCGTTAAAACTCTACTGCCTCCTATATCAGATCTCCATTGTTGCATGAAATTATCAATTAATGTTTGTTTAAATATTAAAGGAAATAGTTTAAAACTAACACTCATGGGATTATCCCAGACATTATTAAAACTGTTACTGTTTAGGATAAACCTTATATTAGTTAGCCAATTCTTCGCGCCCTTATTACAGTTAGATAACAAATCCTTATATATTGCTTCTAGTATAATGTTCTCTGTAGACAATAGTTTATACCAATATTTGATCATTTTTACATATCTATTAATGTAAAATGGGTAACGAGAGAGCTCTCCGTAAATACCATCATACAGAGTCAGGAGTTGAAACTTGAAAGTTAAAGAAGAAATAATGAAAGAACATGGCTGGTGTCAAATAATTTGCAAATTAAGATCAACAACAATTCAGGAAGCAAATTAACTGTTTATATTATAGCAAATTATTGTATCTATATATATCATTTACAGAAAATATCATCTTTCGGTGTGCTTTTTGTTGTCATTGGATAAGCATAATTTGACCGATGCATATTCGGGTTGTGTTTATTGGTATTTTATCATTATGTCACGGGTGTTTCACTATTTACCTTTCGCATCGCAATCTACACAGTACTTGTTGTCATCATCTTTTAGAAGATTAGACAGAACAGCTTGGAACTTCTCTTGCTGAGCCTTTTGTTTTTCTTTTTCGAATCTAGTTGTCATTTTCTTTGATATTTGTTGTTCTGTCACTCCTCTTTCTGGTCGATGACAGGTAACCGATTCACAGCCGGAAGTTCTTTAAATTCATACGCTGAAAGCTTAATGTTTTATTAAAGTGATTGTCATCTATACTAAGTGTGTAATTATCATTTATCAGACTTAACTATTAATTCACAAAATCTAAAATATCGTGCAATTTCTTTTATTGATAAAAGAAGAAAGATAGATAATTTCCTATGTTCTGCGCTACTGTTTGTACCTTGTGCGTTATTGGGTTTAATGGGAGAGGACTGTGTAAACAAAAAACATCCAGAGTTATCGTTCATTCGTTGGCGATCAAATTTTGCAGGGTGGACATCTAGGACATAATCCCTCAATATTTGTTTTCCTGGGTACAAATTTTAGTTTGGGAGGACATTACAAGTGAGTTATTTGGTATATAGAAAAGTGTCAAATACTTTTTTCTGAAGAATTGTTTTTTTCAAATTGAAAAGCTGCTAGCCTAACGTTACTAAATGATTAAATGGTTAAAATTGGTGATCGTTAGAAATTTACATGAATAAGTTCGCCTTTTTTTTTAAAATTCCTCACCGTCTGATTGGAGGAAAAAGTAGGGCAAACACTAATAAGTAATCGCTTACTAAATGGCACGCGCTTGTTTTGGCGCGAACGTGTTAAGACTCGTGGTTTCGTAGAAGCGCGGGGGAAAAGTAGGGCAAACACTAAGTCAGTTAGAGGCTGAGAAGTGAAATTCCCTTAGGGTTTCTTAATTGTTAAAATTTCACTTCATAGCCTCTAACTAATACATAGAAACTGGGCTGGCCCACCCGTACAAGTTATTGGCATCAAGATATATGATGTACTTGCTTTCGTTTTTATTGTCATAGTTTTTCATATATTTATTGTTAGCTTGTGAATATCTGTTTGCAATATAACTCGTACCGCCTCTTAATCCTTTTTCCACAAACAAATATTGATCAATATCAGTTATTAAATCAAGTTGGATACCAGTCATCTTGAGGCATGCATCCCAGGCTAACTCAGGACTACTGAAGTAATGGCAAGGATCTAATTTGTAATACTCAATGCACATTTTTCTAAAGTTTTCAAAAACATCTGTCAGCAGCAGCACATCAGTCTTAAGATACAGATCATGATATTCTCCCATATTTTTAATCTTAAATGTTTTCCATATTTTTTTAGCGTGTTCATAATCCGCATCTGAAATGTGCTCATCATTTAATTGAGAATAAAAGCTATCTTTGCCAGGTAACTTAGTATCCTGGAAACGTTCAAAGCTGTTCATGTAATCATAAGGATAAACACCTTTTCGTTTTAGCAAGTCTAGCTTTTTATCGCTATATTCTTGAGATATGTATTGAAACGACGGAACGTTTTTTACTAGATTATCTAATGATTGGGACATGAACTGGAAACTATCAATAAATACTAAACTTTTTCCTAACATGAAAGCCATATACTTTTCCATGTTATTTGGTATAACATTTATGTTTTGTTTAAACTTTCCGATGTGTTGCATTATGAAGTGAGAGTCATATCCTCTCAAGTTATAAAACACAACAGGTATTTTTCTAGTCAACCTGAAATTAATATTACATATATCATGAGCGCTTCCCCTATACTTTCCAGTTATATGACAATGTTCCCTGACTTTTCTGATGGAGTTTTTGTATGCCACTTTATAACCCGCGTCGCCTTTTTTGAGAGTTGTTGCAAAACCATTACCACAAATATGGCATGATTTAGATTTTTGGAATCTAGCTTCTTCTTCCTGTGACATCATCAAACCTTTCTTAAAATGCGTATTCATAGTTGTCTTGCACCACTTTTCTTCTGCTATCATTTTTTCTAAAAACTTGTAAACAGCATCAGGTCCTCTATACGTTACAACTGGTTTTGAATATTGATCATCATAACAACAAACAACCTTGTATCCATAACCACAATCAGTATGTTTTTGATATGCTTCAGTGTGTGATTTTTTAGGATTGTTCGATACTGAAGAAATACTTTCAGTTACTGCTTCAAAATCAGCATATATAACAAACGGAACCATTAGCTGTCTGTCGTAGTTTTTAAACTTAACTTTTTCATCTTTGTTTGGCATCTCTACTGCTTGTTTTCCGTTAAGTGAAAGACAAACAGGTTTATGTTTTTCGAGAACTCTTTCTAATGTAAAGCCTTGTAGGCATATTTTACAAAACCATTGTTTTCCCTCGTGTAATGTTTGATTAAACATTAACCTGTTAAAATCTTTTATCCATACGTAATGATTTTTTTCTTCTTCGGTGATTAAAAGCATATCACATGTTTTTTCTGCTTTATTTTTTGATATGTGCAACGGGTATACTTGATTATCTTCATACCCAAATATGTTAAAACAAATGTTGTTTTGTTTTTCTATTTTTGGGATTTGTTTGATAGTAACAGGAAATGTAATTTCTTCATAATTTAGATCACCAATATGCTTTTTGTACTTTATTATTCTTTGCAGATCTTTTTCAACAGGAAATTCATAAGCCAAATGGCACCATCTGAAGCATTCGTTATCTTTTTCATTTTTTATATTGATCAATCCTTTTTTAGGATAAGCAAGTTCTTTTGGTAAATCCAAATAAGAGCTGCCTCGTAGAGGCTGATACTTTATTCGATTTATATAGTGTGCATCTACTGATTCAATTTGCCAACCACTTCCCAACTGAAGCCAATTTCCAATTCTATTTATAATTTCTTCTCGTGCTTTGTCTAATGCTTCTGATATTTGATTTTTATTTAATATTATTGCGGTCTTTGAGGCAAAGTAAGCTGTTTTGTATATAATATCAAAACCTCCTTTATGTTCTTTATCATGTGGTACTTTTTTTTTTAAAAGTAAGTTTTATATCAACGCTTAATTTAAATCCATCTGTTTTTCTTAGTTCTTTTTTAAGAAAGTTTACAATTTTTGATTGTGTTTTTTGTAGTTGTCTGAGCGGATCTTTCCTAACGATAACATTTACTTTAAAAACCTTGCTACTAGTATATTGTTTTGGGGATGTTTCAATTTCTCGGATACTCATTATATAATATTACATGAGATTATTTCTTTAAGTCCCTATTAACTAATTAATTAATTATTTTTAAGTAAAATATTTATTTATCCATACATAATAATTTTAATTCCTCGTTCGAGTAAAACATCATAGTGGGCAATAAAAGAAACTTTGTATAAAGTTGGATGGTAACTGGTTGCCTCTGAAATTTGTTTTTTGCACAAATAACGTATTTTGTTCAAATCTCTTTTTTACTATTTTCCATGGCAGTTTTAGTTGTTGTGTCATTGTTATGATTCTTTCTGTCAAATCTTGAAAGTTTGAAAAAATTAAAAGCTCAGCATCTAATTTACTAGCATCTTCAAAATCAACCGTTTGAGCATATGCCATTTGATCTTTCTTAAAGTTTTTGATTTTCTTTTCTACTTGTTCCATTATAATATTACATAAGATAATATTTGTTAAGCCTATATTTAAATATATGATGCTATAGTATCATATAATGAATTGTAAATATTGTGAAAGAGTTTTAGATATTATTGATCCTCCTGGGGTGTGCATAGATTGCATCTTATTTCGCACAACAAAGAAGCTTTGTAAATATTGTACCAGAGCCAAGCTGTGTTACAAGTGTACATACGCATGTGTGAATTGTAACGATACTTGTCAAGTTTTCGATAACGAGCGTGTTTGCCTTAATTGTGGTACCCACAATGTTTATAATCTTATCACAGGCTGCACCTACAACCAAAAGAAAACTATTTACCTCAGGAAGTATCATTTGGATAAATACTTGGTA
Organism: Cyrtodaria siliqua; assembly: GCA_037043455.1. Lineage (NCBI taxonomy): Eukaryota > Metazoa > Mollusca > Bivalvia > Adapedonta > Hiatellidae > Cyrtodaria > Cyrtodaria siliqua. Next base: position 12,492 of record JAWPHD010010037.1, read on the forward strand.
GCATTTGATTTGACTTCTGCAAATAGGCAAAGATTTGAAGATTTGTTTCACAAAATTGTAAAGATTTTGGATCAGATAGAAGACCGAAAAAGATCAATCAAATTTGAATACATTTTTCAAAAAATATTTAAAATATTAAAAATAGAAAAAGAAACAAAACTGATTAAAACAAAATCAACCAGAGACAAGTACGATAGGATATGGAAACAAGTCAAATTACGACTGAATGCCATGGCCGTTTAACTTGAATCTTTTCATATGCATTTCCAGAGGTTCTATAAAGTTATCATTCTTTTGAATCTCTAATATTTTACTGAAGGTAATCCTAATTACCTCTTCGTCATTTTCTAGTCCTGTTGTTGTTTGGACATATGATAGAAGTTGCTTAAAACTCCTATGATGTGTTTTTAACAAAGTATTTTTTTCTGCTATTCTTGTTTTACTTACTAAAACAGCAACTACTGGAGGAACTGCACCAACCACAGCTATGAAAACAGGAATTGCTGGAACTAATGCTAGGAGAGCACCACAACCAATTATTCCACTGGTAATCTGTAACTTTGTGTTTATAATACCGCACAATTTATAACTGCGTCTGTATGCAGCCACAAGTCGCGTCAAGTGATCAATTAATTCTTCTTTGGTTTGCATGTATAATTACAGTTAGACAATAATTTAACTAAAATATTTAGAAAATAGTTGCTCGTGTTCTTTGGGTGATATTTTGCCTATTTTTAATAATTCATCGATTATGCTAATACCTTTATTTATTAGCTGTGGGCTATTATTCCCTGATTCGATGCTTCCGCATACCAACTCAAGATCATCCATCAAATCATTAGGATTATTGTAATATTCAACACAACCTCCTAAAATCTTTTTGAACTTTGAAGAACCTTTGTGAATTGGTAAATCAGATAATTCTGTTAGTTTCTTAAAAGCATTCTGAGACAGCTTTGAATACGTTTTTCCATTGTTGTAACGCTTTGTTATCAAGTCTATAAAATCATCATCTACTTTCATATCTAGCACAACTGCTTCACCTTGTTTGGCAATAAGTTTGTGATAACCAATAAGCTTAGGTAAATCAATTTGTAACATTCCATAGTGTCCATCTTTGTCAACTTTGTAGGAATTTTTATTTTGTTGCATTCCTTTGCCAGTCTTTTGTATAGTTTCGCTAGCTGTTCGAATTCGCTCGGGTAACTTTTCCATATAAAAATTCAGAGCATTTGCCTCATCTGCTTTTTCATTATGTTCTTTTAAAAGTAAATCTCTCTTTATTTTGGCGCCATCGAGGTCACCGAGTAGTTTTGAATATTTAAGTTTAGTCGCATCGGATGTTGCTTTTTCCAGACTCGCTTTGAGTTTTTCTTCTCTGAGGTTCTCTGCTCTTATCCTTAGACCTCTTATCCCGGGAAGTAATTTATCATATATCTCTTCAGCCTTGCCAGTATATCTTTCATAATCAGCACTCCCATCTGTAATACCTGATATTTCAGTTGGCATTGGCAAGCCATACTTATCAAGTACGTCTTTATTCATACCAGCATCCAAGTCAATATCATACACCGGTTTGGGTTCCTTAGGCCTCGCGGCAGGTTCTTCCCATTCTTCTTCTATTTCTTCATCCCCGGGATCAATTGCTGCCTCGGGTTCAGCTGGTAGCGGTGGTGGTGGCGGTGCTATAGCTCCAAGATCAGGCGGGGCAAGTAATTGTGGACGTATTGCCTCAGGAAGAAGAGTCAACTGTCGACGTATTTCCGGAAGGGTAATCAAATGTTCAGCCAGTCGTCTTGTTTGCTCTGTTATTTCGCTAGTTACAGGTTTAAATATGTCTTTGTATAAATCACGACTAGCTCCTTTTTCTAGCCTTTTTTGAGTAACTTTATTCTCGTATTCTTTAACAAGCTCACTCGCTTTTCGCTTTTTATCTGCTAATTCTTTCCATTTTAACAAAGACATGTATAATATAAGGTTAGATTAAATTAAGATAAATTAGAATAAGTTAAGACAAGTATTATCTAAGTATTATTATAATGCAAATTCCAAACTATGATATGAAAACAGAAAACGGTAATTTTAAACAGATATGGAACTTCATGCCAGACTGTTGTTTTAGAATGTTAATTTGCGGTAATTCAGGATCTGGCAAGACAAACACACTAGTTCACATGTTGCTGAAACCTTTGGTTTACTACGACAAGATTTACTTGTTTGCTAAGAACTTAGAGCAGTCCAAGTATCAGGTCTTATCACAAAAACTTGAAAAGATAGCAAAAAAGAATAAAATCCCAGTCGAAGACATATTAGAATGTTCAAATGATGAAATTATCCCTGTGAATGATTTGGATTCTGATGCTCAAAAGATAGCTATTTTTGATGATTATGTTGGCGAGCGTAATCAAAACGATATTATTAATTATTTCATCCAGGGAAGACATAAAAATTGTTGTGTGATTTACTTATCACAATCTTATTACAAAACTCCTAAAGACATTCGTTTGAACTGTTCTCATTACATCTTCTTCGCGACTCCGGTTAATCGCGAGCTGGGTATGCTTTCCAAGGAACAAGATGTCAGCAAAGAGCAGTACAGAAAAGCGACTGACAAGCAGTATGACTTTTTGTATCTTGATCGTCCGAGGAAGTTAGTAAAGCGTAACTTCAACGGCGAAATTTAATCTAATCATATTATAATGGGACTTTTTAATGATCTTGGCGAGGAAGTTACTACTGGCAGTGTCAATATTACAAATTTTGGTTCTGTGCTGTCTGAGTATGTAAAACAAAAACATCTGGTTAATTATCTTAACAAAGGCAGAAACCAGGAAAATGTTTTGAGAAGTGAGCTCAACATGGATAGTAATAAAATTACCAATGTTGGCAATCCAACAAAAGCAGATGAAGCAGCAACAAAGCAATTTACACAAAGAAGAGTTGCAAAAATCATACGTGATTATAATATTGATAAAATTCCAGACATGATGAAAGATTTAACAACAGGTGTTGATGATAAACTAAGCCTGATACAAACAAAGTTACAAGCAAACCGCGAAAAAATGATTGAAATTCAAAATGGATTGAAAGATGAAATAAAAATTCTGGGTGATGCTTTGAAAGAGCTAGAAAAGAAAGAAGATGTATTGGAAGAGAGTGAAAACTACAAGAAATTAAGCGAACAAATAAGAGCTGGTGTTCAAAATATTAATGCACGGATTGGGGAAATCAATACACAAATGGTTGATAACAATGAACTAGAAGCTGCTATTGCTGATGCTTCAAAACAAATGAGAACTGCTTTTACTACCGAAATAACTCAGATTAAAATATTACATGAGCAGACAACCACTAACGTCGACGATATCAACAAAGAATTTGAAGACATCAAAAAGAAAATGGTTGACGGCAAGTCGCTGGAGACTGCTCTGAACAAACTGGTTGACACTGATCAACTTGAGACTGCTATTGATGATGTTTCAAAGCAATTGAAAGCTGCCCAGGACGAAAGAAGCAAAGCTTTTGATGGCGAAATAGCTTCTCTTAAAGAGCATAATCAAAAGTCTGATAGCCGGCACACAGCTGTTCTTGGTATAATTGATGGGTTGAAAGTAAAAGTAGACTATTTAAGTCGGATTCTAATTCTTGAAGTTACAATAGATGATGAAATGAGCATCATGTATGATACCCGTGATTATGTATCATTCCCAACGCGAAAACCACTTGAAAGAACCGAACATAGTGTTTTTTTCGAAGTGTTTACTCTCGTAACCAATCCACTTATAAAAAGTGAAGAATATGCTACAGAATACCCCGGTGGTGGTGAACGTCCCAGCGGTGTAACAATTGTAAAACCCGGACGATATGTAGTTGAAGCAGATCTTACATATACAGTTATATATGCAGACGCTAGCATAGATCATTTTAGTTTGTTTAATCTAAGTGGTAGTGAGTCATATCGACCAAAAATAGAAAATGGTAAACGAATACTAAAACAAACAGCTGAAGAATATCTTCCGAAATCACATATTTGGATCATCTTCCCAATAATAATATCTTCCACCACGCAAGTTTTCAATTTTGAAAAATCAAGTTTTAAATTGTACTACAAAGGTGATTAATTTTATCCATCGTATATTATATGGAACAAAAAATTGTATTATCATCAGAAAAAGCGTCAATAATTAATAGCTCGAACACACCGAGTAATTTTACAACTGTGTTTGAAAGACCATTAATATTAGACAGGAACAAACAATATGGTATCGGACTCGATAAGATTAATTGTATGACTTACTCGTGGTATAATATTAGTGAAGATTTTATTAACAAAGTGATAAGGTACCACAATGGAAAAGATTGGAAAAAGTATTATTTTTACAAATGGAAATTACAGTTATGCTGATATCGATAATTACATAAAAGAAGCATTGGCTGTACACGATGATTTAACCGATGACTCGCCTGTCCCGATAAGAATTGAGTTTGATTTATCAAGTTTCAAATGTTTGGTTACCATTCATAATAAATTTATACTTGATTTGAGAGAATCGAACTTTCACACCTTGATCGGATTTGACAAAGATGCAGTTATCAGAGAAACTAAATTTGGAACTGTAACGCCAAACATAACAAATTCTATCGATACGTTGTATATCCACTGTGATTTGATTAGCAATTCTATTGTTGATGGATCATATGGAGATGTCATTTATGAAATAAGTACAGCTGATCTCACGAGATCATATCCTTTCAAAGATGAACCGATAAGAGTCGGATTCTGTGAAGTAAACAAAACAATCATTAACAGTATTAATATTTACATAACCGATTTCTCCGGTAAAATTATTAATCTTAATGGCGTCCACACATCATTCCGTTTTGTTTTGAAGGAATTAATGTAATATAAGTTATATGGTATGTTTAAAAAAAGTTTATGACACTAGTACGGGAACATATACTCAAGTTGATCGATTAACTGGAGCTGGTATATTTGACATTTTTTCAAAAGTCGGATCAAAGATATTCAGCGAGTCTGTGAAAACAGCAGGCAAGAAAGCATTAGAAACTGCTGGCAAGCAAATCATAGAAAGCGGTTCTAAAAAACTTGGAGATGAAGTAGGAAAAATGGCTGCTGATAAATTAGTTTCAGTTATTAAACCTAGTAAACCAAAAGGAGAGATGATTCTAAAAGAACTTACAAAGGCTGATAACAAAAAAGAAGTTGTGGCTGAAACTGAAGAAGATGTAAATGTAAAAATTAACAGATTACTTTCCGGAAGAGGAATTCATGTGAGAATTAATCGATTAATTAATAAAAAATAATCTAATTACTAGTATATAACGATGTTTCGAAGTAATCAATATAATACTAGATATGAGCATGTACCTATTCAGTTAGACACCCACGTAACACGACCAGGAAATGCTACCAGACAAATGAAAAGTGGCTACCAATTTACACTAAATGACAGAAGTTCTTACTTTGATTGGTATAATGCATATTTTGAAATCAGTTTTCGCGTAAACAAACTTGCTGATGGAGCCAATTTTGCAGCCACCGATGAAATTGCTCTAATTAACGATGCAGCTTCACTGATTGATCAAATGCAAGTAAAGCAAAATGGGAAAATAGTTTACGATGGAAATAATCTTCACAGATTTGTTAATATCAAAAGCTTGCTTGAAATTTCTGATGACTATGCAATGACAACCGGAACAAACGAATACTTTTATTTGGATGGGTCGGCAGCTGCAGAATCTCGGAAGGATGAAGATACCTATAATAAAGGTTTTGCTATTCGCCATGCTTTAATCATAACTAATCAAAAAGTTGACTCTGTAATCCCATTAAATAAATATTCCTTCTTTGGAGGTTTGGAAACAAACATGCTTCCTCCTAGTCAGATTCAAATCAGCTTGCAACTAACAGATGATAATGTGCTAATTTTCAGAGCTGGTGGTGGTGATGATGGCCGAGTAATTATTAATAAATTAGTTTTGTGGATACCTAGAATGATATTTAATTCAGATGGTTTAAGTTATGTAATGACAAATCATATGACATCAACAAGATGGACTTATCTTCGTGAAATGATACAAGAGAGTGGAAGTTCTGATCTAACTGAATCCGTATTTAGAGTAACGGCTGGAGTCAAAAGTCTAAAACACGTTTTTGTGTATTTGCAAAGGGCTGACAAGAGTTCTCCTCAAACACAAAATCCCCACCTTTTGGATACGTTTAAGGTAAATGCTGCTAATACTAATTGCTATTTACAATCAGCTAGACTTTCAAGTCGGAAATGGAGTTTATTATCCAGAAACTGAATACAGTTACGATAATATCATAAGAAAATTCAGAGATGTTATTAATTATTCTTACAAGCAAAATGATAAAAACACCGGAACTTTACTCAATGTAGGTAATTTTAAAACTCTTTTCGGAATGATATATTTCGATTTGAGTTACAAGGAAAATGAAGTTAGTATTGATCCAAAACAAGTCTGAAATATAAATTAAATATACCTCCTGCCGCTCGATATAAAGTTGATGCTCTGGTTCTCTATGAAGTAGATGTTGTTATTGATACTGTCGGGAATGAATTGGTAATAGTTTAATCTAACTTATAATATATATGACTTACATAAATTATTCAGTAAATTTAACAGATGGACAAAAACAGAGTTTAGCGAGGACTTATGAGGATAGGAGTGAATTAACACTCAGGTTAAAAAATAACCAACTAACTGGGAATTTCCCCTTATCGCTGACAGCTACTCAGATTAACAATATCAACAAAGCTAAATCTGGCGGACGGGGATTAGACATAAATATATCAAAATCACAAATGAGGTCCCAGTCTAAAAATGGAGGCTTTTTAGGCGCATTAGCTGGTTTGCTAACTAAAACAATTTTACCAACAGTTGCTAGATTTGCTCCAAAGATATTAGGGCCTTTAGCAACAGGGGCACTTAGTGGTCTGGCAAGTACTGGAATTGGTAAAATAGTTGGAAATGGAATGGTAACTGTTCCTGCTGATAAAAAACAAACACTTCTAAAATCAAATAAATTAACAGCTGCACAAAAAAAGCAAAATAGCAAAGTCAAAAGGTTCCTGCACCATTAAACTAACACAAAAACAACTACAAGACGTACTGGCATGTGCTTCTAGTAATAAAACGGTAACTGTTCCCAGTAATAACAAACAGCAAGATGTAACGGCAGCTGTCCCTAGTGATAAAAAACAAACACTTCTAAAATCAAAGAAATTAACAGCTGCGCAAAGAAAGAAGATAGTAAAGTCAAAAGGGCGCTGCCCTGTTAAACTAACAAAAAAACAACAGCAGGACGGAGGATTTCTTGGAATGCTTGCATCATTAGGAATTCCATTGATTGGATCTCTTATTAGTGGTTTAACCGGAAAAGGTTTGCAAGTAGATAGAAGAGGATACGGTTTACAAGTAGACTCACAAATTAGGCCATACAGAAGTATCCCATTCATAAAAAAATATTTTTTTTAAAAATGAACCCATATCTAACTTAGATATAACAAAATGGGTTAAGCAGCTAGGCATACAGAACTTCAGTGGGGTACACAGCAAAAACAAATTACCAGCAAAACAAAATAAACAAGAATGTGGTATTATTAATCTTGATGATCATATTGGCCCCGGCACACACTGGACTTGTTACTATGATAATTATTACTTCGATCCGTTTGGCTTGAGCCCACCAAAAGAAGTTTTAGCGTACATGCCTAATATAAAATACAACACCATTCAATACCAAGATAAAACAAGTGTCCTGTGTGGATATTTCTGTTTGTACTTTATCAAAAAGTTGCAAGAAGGAAATAGTGTGTACGATATTCTTTACAAATTATTAAAACCATACAAACCAATAGAAAATGAAAACATTATAAAATCATATTTTGTAAACGAAGTTTAATCTAATCATATTATATATTAGTTACTGTATAAAAGAAAAAAAGGTTACTGAAAATATTAATCCTCAGTATGTTTTAGCAAAAAATGGTAGAAAAATGTTAAGGGCAACATGTGCGTCTTGTGGTATTACTAAAACAAAGTTTGTTAAAAACACAGAAGGTGGTAATATTGATATTCATAAAGCTATGCTTCCTATATTACCTAAAAAAGGGTTAACACTTCCTGGTTATAAATATTGCGGTCCTGGTAATCCACTTGATATCGGGGAACCAGTAAATGAATTAGATGCTGTTTGTAAAGATCATGATTATTGTTATGACGAAAATCCTAGTAATAAATCAATGTGTGATAAAAACATGCTTGCTGGTTTGAAATCTGGTAAGTCTAAAACTATCGGAGAAAAGATTGCTAAGAATTTGATAGTAAAACCAGTCATTAGTACAAAATATAAACTTGGTCTTGGAAACTCAAAAAACTAGAAAAGGCGTTGAAATGGACTGACAAGTTAGCAGATGAACTTCATAAACCTATACGAAGAAAGTTCACTCAACGCCGTGTGATTGTTAATGAAATTGATAAAATATGGTCTGCTGATTTGGTTGACATGCAATCGTTTTCAAAGTGTAATAAAGGTACTAAATAGTTGCTTACCGTTATTGATTTATTTAGTAAATTTGCTTGGGCTATACCCATTCCAAATAAAACTGGTATTGAAATTACTAAAGCGTTTCAACAAATAATGAGTACAGGAAGACAGTGTAAATTGTTGTGGGTTGATCAAGGTGTGGAATTTTACAACAAAACGTTTAAGCAATTTCTTGATGACAATAATATCGAAATGTATCACACTTTTAATTTCGGAAAAGCTGTAGTAATTGAACGATTTAACAGGACATTAAAAGAAAAGATGTGGAAATATTTTACAGCTAACAATACAAATACGTATTTAGACGTGCTTCAGGCGATGGTTGATAAGTATAATAATACAAAACATCGGATTATTAAAATGACACCAACTGAAGCTAGTGATGAGAAAAATAAAGGAACGGTATATTTCAACTTGTATGGAAAGATGAAAAGTACTCAGATTAAGCCAAAGTTTAAAATAGGGGATAATGTTAGAATCAGCAAATATAAAAGAACGTTTGAGAAAGGTTATACCCCAAATTGGACTGAAGAAATATTTATTGTTAATGAAATTCAAAACACAAATCCAGTGACATACAAAATAAAAGATTTAAACAATGAAAACATTGATGGAAGCTTTTATGAATTAGAAATGATAAAAGCAAAGCAAGAAATATTTATGATTGAAAAAGTAATACAACGTGATTACAAAAAGAAACAAGCGTTGATTAAATGGAAGGGTTACAATGAGGATTTCAATAGCTGGGTCTCATTTAAGGATATTGAAAATATTAAATAAGGGCTTAAACATAATAACATATAATATTATTATATAATGGGACAAGAAAGATTAAAAAAGGTTTGCAGAAAACTTAACAATTTAAAAGATAAATATAGAAGAGAATTGATGAGAAGCAAGCAACTCCAAGTAGAATATGAAGTAGTTCATGATGATTTTATGGACACAAAAAAAAGACGACTGCTGATCGAAATGAATAATTATGAACGTGAGCTAGCTGGAAACAGAGAAGAGCTTCTTGAACTGAAATACAAAATAGCAAAGTGTAGGAAAATAAAATACTCCATGGTAAAAGATGATATGCAGAGCGATGATGAAGTCTACTGTCCGGTTCCGTCTGACTTTGCTTAACGAGTTGCAAATGCTATTGAAAAACTTCGTCGAAAGTAGATTCGACGAGAGTAGACATAAAATAAAATTATTGCGCTCTCCTAACGAGTTGCAAATGTTATGCTATTAAAATGACAAAGTAGTATAGAAACTGGGGGTTCTGGTGAGTTTTCCCTGAGCGGTGTTGCTTGAGAAAGCTGCTGAAATATGTTGGTGTTGACTTAGGCGTGGCTTACATTTAGATCTTGGTGGTGTAAATGAGAGTCACGCCTGAGTACCCCCCTGGCATATTTCACTAGTTGTTCTCATTCCCCGCGAGGGAAAACTGCGCCAGAACCGCCATTTTCTATACTACTACCCTAGAACCGGTTTAAACCCCCAGTGGCCTACTTTGCCACTGACCGTTCCAAGGCGGTAGCCCTATTGTCAACCCTTTTGTGTTTGTGATGTCGTTTGCATTGTTTATTACTTTTGCCTTTTCGGGGTGGGGGAGGGGTGGGGGGCTTGGGGGGATGGGGAATCTTCTTCTCTGAAACCACAAGGGCTACAGCTTCCATATTTTGCATGTAACATCATATAGTGGTCCTTTACCAAGCTGTACAAACATATAGTGGTCCTTTACCAAGTTGTACAAATGGTGACCCTTGGGTCAGAATAAGCCCCTCACCGGGGGTCAAACAGTTTTACATAGAAATATTAGGAAATACTTTTAAAAAACTTTTTTTTTTGAAACCACAACGTTAGAGCTTTGATATGTTGCATTTAGCATCATCTAACAGAGTACACTTTGCCAGTAGATCGATTCAGGACCTCGTGGGCCTCTTGTTTTCCGGGTTATGTCCCTTTGAATATTTTAACAATGGCCTTCCGTAATGGAAAATAACTTGTTTTGTTCAAATTCTCCACATTTGCACTGCCGTGTCAGCTTTTATCGGAATACCGACAGAAAACGTTATATTGCTATTTTATATATGGTATTGAATGTGAATATAAGAAAGCTGATAAATAAAAACTGTCATGATGTCAGTGTTGTTGTTATATTTACAAAAATTCAAACAAGAAATATCTTTAAAAAAGATAGTCGGCGCGTTGCCCAATGTATAAGTGATTGATGGTCATGAAGTGAAACGTTTAATAGCGAAATGTAAGGTAGAGAGTAGAGCAATGTAACTGGTGGATTTTCTTTGAAAACAGAGCAAAAATATTTATTTGTAAGTTATATGAAACAGCTGCTAGGAAATAGGTTACATGTCCCATTGGTCAATATACATAGTAGTACAGTACATCCAAACATGACCTTTCACACTTACATGTACCTGCTAATTTAAGCTGCACTCATTTCATTACCATGAACATCCACAAAGTTGGAACTCAATCCTGGTGTTTATCACATCAGTATATCTATCATAATTCGAAGTATACGAGTAATCATAAAGAACGATACACAGTTGTTTTTAACGGATTTGATGTTCTTCCTTCTTTAATTTAAGAAGTATATATTCTTACACGTGTTCCACTGTACATGATATATTTAAGAAATAGAACATCGTTTACTGTGAATTATCGTTTAATATATCACGGTTTGGAGTTCAATTGTAAACAATAATTTGACGAGCATGAAGGGCGAGTAAAATTATTGTTTACAATTGAACGACAAACCGTGATATATTATAGATAATTCACCGTAAACGATGTTCTATTTCTATTCTAATACCCCTAAAATGTGAAAATAACGCACACATCTGAAATCTTTCACATTGCTTTGCTTGCTCTCCTTCCTAACGTTGCATACGTTACAATGCGCAATGCGCAATGCGCAATGCTTATTCTCCTAACGTTGCAAAAATTACAGTGATATATCGTTCAATATAACGAGATATTTTAAACTAGGCTATATAGTGCGGGTGTATTAGAATATTTGTTTAAACATATTGGCCAAGGAATAAGGCGTGAATCATTATGAATGAATGAACAATATACACCTGCTTTGAGAATTCTTGCCACCTTCAAGTTAAAGGCCACGTCTTTCTAACGTGTGTAAAGTATTAGCCTCGTGTGCTTGTTGGTGCTCTGTTATAGTTGTTGGACATCTTACTGGCTGTTCTGGCTTTGCAACGTCACCGAGTTTTCTTTTTTTGGCCCCGCGATTTCATTTGGGACAATCAACACTCTGGTTCCTGAAAATTAAAAATATCTGTTGCTTTGTTTTGTAGCCTGTGATATGAGGATAACTTCACAATAATATTATAATCGAAACAGAGTTCAGAGTAATATCAGAGTAACCCTCGATTCTTGAGAGCAACTAATCAAATTTCTAGGAAAGGGTCGATACATAACTAGAAACAAATGTGTATTAATTTTACAAACGCATACACCAATAAATCGAACTCGAGCATTTAGCAAATTCAGTATTGCCATGTTCAATAATCAATCATTAAGTTAATTTTGACGCCATGGAACATTGCGTTAACTGCTGTTTACACCAAACCTTGTCTAACACTACACCGTGTTAAGAGAGGCAGAATATGTTGAAATTGACACCATATTGTCAACAAAATGCACGCGGTCTACACCGTGTACTTGGTTTATTTTCAAATGCATAATACGCCACAATAGCATGTTTTTCAAAGCAACAGACTATTCCATTGTATGACTAATGTATAGATTAGTTTTTTTTGATATCGTGCATGTAATTAAATGTTTTCAATTTATCAGAAGAAGCAAAAATAGCCATGTCACTCGCTTCGATTTTTTAAAACAAGACAAATCGTCGGTTTTGTTCACAGACTGTGCACTTAAAATGAGAGAAAACGACTAATAAAGAGCTGAAGTGTTAAATTAAAACATCCTTGCATACACTGACCGAGCTAGAATGGTAATTAAGTACCAAATACATGCAATACATGCACATTTAAACGACACCTACCATTGACAAACGTGCTCGTCCGCCATCTTGTCAAATCTACACAGTGTTATGAAACCACTAATTATTCCCCAATAGACGCCAATGTTAAAGTGTCCCATATTAATGACTTGCTGCAAATTCAACTCAAGTATGGATAATGCAGCAGTGTAATCTTCATATTGAAAACTAATTTTCCAATTGAAAACTCACCAGAAAAGATGGGGTCACAAGACATGTAAGAAAGTTCTTGTTTGTTTACTAAACAATTCAAGGGTACAGCTATTTTAATTGATTGACTGTTTTCATTGCTCACAAAGTGTAAGCATAGAGTCGAAATTTCGAAAATGTTCATCAGTGATCCAGTAAAACCTATTAATACGCTTCTTATACATACAATCACAAAATCGAATAGAAATGGGCAGTTTTCCCCTACCTATAATGCCTATTTCCATTAAAAAACGAGGGATTACTTTTTATTATACATTCGAGGTTTACATGTAATTAGTGACAGATGAACATGGCTAGTCCCAGAACTATATATATTTCATATGCTGGACGGTGGACGGAAAAAATCCCCTTGAGACATAATCCCGTCAGTCATTTTTGTTGTGCTACTTAGACGAAATCTCCTCAGCATTTTTTGCAGAGTGGGCAAAATCCCTTCTACTAATTTTACATCTATTACATAATCCCCACACTGTTGATGTGTTTTTAATAGGTTGACAAAATTCCCGGAAGCGGACGTCGATTGTGTTTTATCAGCACATTTCATGTTTCCATATAAATGGAGGGTAGCTTTCAAAAGATGTAACAAATGAAACAAAAAAATAACTATCTTACAAACTACTGGTCAAAAGAAATATGTTAACACAGCTGTTCTAAAATATCTTGAAAATAAGAAAAATATTTTAGATACAAAAGTGAGTAATTTGGAATTTTGTTCAGTGTATGCATTTTCTTTACGTTTTAATTGTTTCCTTGTAACATGAACTACTTCTACACCAGTTGAGGAGGGTGTTCAACATGTTTTACTTCAGTTACTATTATATGTGATTCGTTGATCTTTTTTGGAATGAATGCATCACTAAATGACTTGTTGTAAATTACACACATGAACATGTACAGCATGAACATTAAAGGCTATATCTCGCCATCAATAGGCAATGTTTACAACAGATTATACCGTTCCTAAACCTCCGGACGACGAGTTATATACATGACTTACATATTTTGAAAATTCTAAATCTATAGACGCAATATAAACGGCTTTAACTAGCCAAGCAAAAACCCAAAACTGACATTAAAACGAGGATTGTAGCGAGGATTTTGCGCATATAAAATCGATTCAAGCTAACCAGTAGACCTTATTGCCTTCTGACCGTTCCAAGTCGGTAACCCTGTCTTCACCACCTTTTCTGTTGTTTTTTGTCTCTTTTCATTTTTGTTTACACTGTCTTGTCTATTTGGGCCCTAAAGACAGGATAATAGCGAGGATTGTGCGCATACAAAATCGATTCAAGCTAACCAGTAGGCCTTATTGCCTACTGACCGTTCCAAGTCGGTAACCCTGTCTTCACCACCCTTTCTGTTGTTTTTTGTCTCTTAAGATTGTAGTTTCAAGTCCTTGTTTGCAGTACAGTGCGGACCTGCGATGCCATTGCGTTCGGACGCTGTGGTTTCTATAGGACCCTATATATCTTTTTTTTATGCACAAATCTCCGGCCATTATATAAATGCTGACAAAACAAAAGTTATCTGGTTTAGATCGAAAAAAGATAGCGACACAAAAGTATGTCCAGAATGCAATTTATGTTTGGAAAAAGACAATTTCACTTTACTAGGGGTTAAATTCTCAACAAACCTGAATTTAAGGATAAATATAAATTATGACCTTAAAATAGAGGAAATTAAAAGCTTACTTGCAAGTTGGTCTAAAAGAATACTTAGTCCTTTGGGAAAAATGTAGTTCTAAAAGCCTAGCATTATCGAAACTTAATCATTTGATAATAGGAATCTCCAGCCTAGCATTATCGAAACTTAATCATTTCATTCGATAATAGGAATCTCCAACCCGGGGGTATAACGCATGATAACTATAATAATATTTAATTTACGGCAACAGAACATTACCATGAAATGAGAGTCATTAGATCAAAAAAACATGAACTAAATATGTAATAAACAAGAAGAGTTTGTCAGCATTTGACGATTAGAGGTACATACTAGTTAATGGACAAGATACATTAGCGTAAAAAAAATGTAAGGATATACAAAAAACATATAAGTGCGTTCAAAGCTTAACAATAAAATATATTACTATAGTATTAATGGAATAAAAAGGTATAGAACGGAGTATTGACTTCCTGACTTTCCGCGATTAAAGAACATATTGTAAAATATTGCGGAAAGGCCTTCGAGAACTCAGGAATCAATCGTTTTGGTCTATCAAAAACTCTGGCGAAGTTCTTGACAAAGTGCGGTGTAAGCATTTTCATGCCTCTTCTCTAAGCACCTACGACTTTTCTACGTTGTATTCTACACTACCACATAACCTTATCAAAGAAAATTTGCTTCAGCTTATTCAGAAGAAATTTGCTAGAGAAGGTAAAACTTTTCTAGCTTGTAATAATGTCAGGCCTTTCTTTACTAACGCCCCCATTGACAAGTATAATTTGTGGACTTGTACTGATGTTTGTAGATCCTTATATTTTCTTCTGGATAACATCTTTATAAGATACGGTAAAATTATTTACCGCCAGGTTGTTGGTAGTCCTATGGGTACTAACTGTGCGCCACTTGTTGCAGATTTGTTTTTGTACTGCTGTGAAAGAGATTTTATGTTGAGTTTGTCACCTGCTAGCCAGGGTGAAATTATTGATGCCTTTAATAATACTTCACGGTATCTTGATGACATACTCAATATTGATAATTCTTTTTTTGCTCATATGGTTACTAACATTTATCCACCAGAGCTTACGTTGAACAAAGCCAACAGTTCGGATACAGTAGCAGCATTTCTCGATCTTCATCTCTCGATTTCAAATGATTGTATTCATACTAAAATCTATGATAAGAGAGATGATTTCAATTTTAACATCGTTAACTATGCACACTTGGATGGAGATGTACCTCGTGCTACCTCATACGGGGTCTATATCTCCCAGCTCATTCGATTTGCTAGATGATTTGTGTAATGATGTTATAGACTTCAATGTTAGACTTTGATCGAAATCAAGTTATTACAAGTAAACTTCTTCAGCAGGGCTTTCGTTATCACAAACTACGGAAATCTTTCTCTAAATTCTACCGCCGCAACGAGGGCCTGCTGAAAAAGTACAACACCAACCTTAAAACATTTCTGCGACTAGGCATATCACAACCCTCATTTTATGGAGATCTTCGAAAGTTAAAGGGGTCTGGCGGATTACCTGATAGCTTTATAAATTTAATCAGGAAGTTCGTCAGAAAATGATATAACCCTTTGGTTTTACAGCGCACTGCATGTTTAGTGACCCCTCTGCAGTCAGTCATTACGCTTCACTTTTCACTTGTGCGATGACTGGACTACCTCTTGGGACTCTATGATTGTACCTACTTAAACCCCAACTAAGGGCGGTGGGTGCATGAGCTTTTGTCTCTCGGGTTTTCTGGTCGTACCCTACTTTAGCTGCAACTACTATGGTTGTTCAGTACGATTCTGGACACATCCTGAGATGTTTATTATTTTGTATGTGTTTCTTTAGTTAGTTTCTCTGGTGTGACAAAATAATCACGAGTAGAGTGTATTGGTCGTACACAGCTCTTGTAAGCACCAGTCAGTCACACGCTAATCCATTGATCAATTGAAACCAATTCACAATGTCCATGATATATTCAGGTAACACGGAAAAGCGTGCAATTTTAAGTAGCCGCCAGAGGGCGTACGGAAGGCCCGTTTTTGTGCTATTGCATGTAAGAGTATAGGTCTATCTCTCTAAAAGGCAAATTTGTGTAAGGGACCTTTCGTGTAGAATTTAATACTGCGGATTTAGCCACGTGTATCACGGAATGAACGTGGGAAATAATTTTTTGGGCGGAACGTCGGTTATAAAATGCATTGTTCTCAAGTCCTGGCCGGGATCGATTGAAAGTTACTTTTTTTTGTGCAGCGGTTGGAACCGGCGAAATTCACAGGCAATATGTGGTTAGTATTTATTTATGAACTTTTATCGTACATTTGTATTCAGTGGGCGGCGCCATCTTGGTTTTCGATGTACAACATCCGGTTAGCTTTTATGTTTCTCAAACATTAACTTGAGACTAGCATATGATTTTGAAGTTACTTTGTTAGATGTAATTATTGTAATTGATCATTAATTGTAAAACAATATTTATTTGATAACATTGTATGATAGGTGCATTAGTTAACGTTGGCGTATAACTCAGTGATTGTAATACACAATTAAATTGATAACGTTGTATATTAGGTGCATTAGGCAACAGTGAGATGAGTGACTAATATAAATGTTTGACGCGTATACATAGCGTTGTAGAATATAAATCCTTTGCTACTCATCATAATTAGAGAGTGGCTTGCATATATTTATTAGATAATGATTTGTTGGTGTAATTATTATTATATAGGATTGGTGTGTTTATTAACCGATTTCTAAAACGTATGTATTATTACAGCCTAACCCGTCCGGTGCAGATAACCCGTCCAGTGCAGATAAACCGTCCAGTGCAGATAAGCCTCCCGGTGTGGAGATAAGCCTTCCGGAGTGGAGCTAAGCTTCCACGTATAACGTTACGAGCGGTGGAGACGGTCCCCGCACCTGTGCGGCATGACCAGGCTCTAGTATCGACAACCCCCGGGACACGAGGTGGGCCCGTTATCAGTCCTCACTGGATAACGTCCCTCACAACTCGGTGGAGGTCAATTACCATATCTATCGCGTCATCAACCCTTATAGAAGGCATTTGATGACAATCACCCATTGGATTCATCTTCATTAGCTCTCGCGTATCACCTTCATCGCGCTAAAACATAATTATTGTGCACATCAACATTGTTATTACTTTAACAACACTTTAGTGTCGTATTTAGTCAGTCGACACATTCAGTATTTGTGATAATACTAAGAACGTTCATGAGAACGGTCTTTTCATATTTCATCTGTGTATTCGCTTGTTTTTTTTTTGATAATTGTATATATATTTAACATATTTTAAAAGTTGCATTAAACTTATGTAAATGCATTCACCGTCATTGATTCTTTCCTGAGTTAGCCCCAATCACTAGGGTCATTTGCGACATCTGGACGTGGACTTTATTGTTAGAGAATTCCTTTTGATGGGATGTAGTTTTGTTTACACTGTCTTGTCTATTTGGGTGCTGAAGACAGGATAATAGAGAGGATTGTGCGCATATAAAATCGATTCAAGCTAACCAGTAAGCCTTATTGCTTACTGACCGTTCCAAGTCGGTAACCCTGTCTTCACCACCCTTTCTACTGTTTTTTGTCTCTTTAATTGTATTATCAAGTCCTTGTTTGCAGTACAGTGCGGACCTACGATGCCATTGCGTTCGGACTCTGTGGTTTCTATAGGACCCTAATTCTCATTTTTGCAAAAGACTTAAACATTTAAAAAATAAATATAGAAACATTTTAATGGAAGACAAGCAGGGTCAAGTAGAATATTATCTTTCATGCGTTATATTTTTCTTAATAACAGGCTTTTTAATACCCTCACATTTCTTTGTACCAGTCTCATTATCTAACATGTATGAATATAGTTTACTCCGAAGCCCAACAAATTCAACGATAGGTATTTCACAAGTTTCATCCTTTCATTTTACCAATAACCGTTTTATTGTTGTAAAATTTAAATTGATTTTTCGGATCATAATCATTGTTATCAAAAAGTTCTTTATCTTTATCATTATAAGAATCTGCGTTCACATCGTTTGTTTGAATTTCATAACACAACGAGTCAGTATCAGTAAACAGCAATTTAGCTTTTTTACCATAATTATTTGTAATGTAGTTGTAACGAAAATCATACATCATATATTTTGACAAGTCTAAAATACACATACCAACAAGGACGATTTAAAAAGTTTTACTTTTATTCTGTGTTAGCAAATAAATTTTCATTAAACATTTTACAGGAAATAAATGAAGGTCTTGCTGCATATTTTAAAAGAACTTCCTCTTGAGTCAATTTAACATTAAATCTCTTTCTCAAATTTTCCATAGTCTTGCCAAAAACTGAATTGTTCATTAGTTTAAAGAAATCCTTTTCAAAAGCATTCTTACCATCAAAAGGAATTCTCTAACTGTTATGTTAGCAGTGTTATAAAAAAAAGAAGTAAAAAAAAAAAGAAAGATATAAAAATCGGACAGGGAAAGTTGCATTCAATGACGACAGTCAACCTCAAAACACAAAAACAAACACGCAAAGGACTATCACAACCTGACTTCTATGGTACGTGATTTGATTTATAAACTTCGTAAGATTCTTGGTCATGATCACTTTCATACTATCTTTTACAGTTCGCTACTATGCTTTCCTTTCTAACTGTACGATGACCGGACAGGCTGTGTACCCTATGATGACGCCTACATAAAGCCCATTGGGACGGTGGCCTTTGATGTTTGTTTATAATCTTTCTTGTCGTGCCCTTAATGGTTTATTCTCGTGTTGCTCTGGCTTCTGCCAAGTCATTGATTACCTTCATTGTGTCTTTCTAGGCTATTGTTTTTTTGTATTATATTTACACGAGCATATTTGTGTTTTACTTATATTGCCTACTGATGCTGCCTTGTTGGTTAGATATTATATCATGGCGGGGATTTCTTTATTTGCACTGTCCTGTTTTAATGGGATGACAGTAGGGTAAGTGTGAGGTTTGGTGCATCCTAGAACCGGTTTAAACCCCCAGTGGCCTACTTTGCCATTGACCGTTCCAAGGCGGTAGCCCTATTGTCAACCCTTTTGTGTTTGTGATGTCGTTTGCCTTTATTATTACTTTTGCCTTCTTGTTTATCTGTTTGCGTGTTTGTTTTTGTGTTTTGTGGTTGACTGTCCTCCATGAATGCTACTTTCCCTGTCCTATCTTTTTACATTTCTTTCATATACTTATTATTGGCGTTTGAGTATCTATTTGCGATATAACTTATTCCACCTCTCATTCCTGTTTCTATAAACAAATATTGATCAATATCAGTTATTAAATCAAATTGAACTCCAGTCATCTTAAGACAGGCATCCCAGGCTTAGCCAGGAATGCTAAAGTAGTGACAAGTATCTAATTTGTAATACTCAAAGCACATCTTTCTAAAGTTCTCAAACACATCAACCAGTAACAGCACATCAGTTTTAAGATATATTGTTGCGCGCTTGTCAGGACACGCGGATATAAACCGAATCTTCGTAAAATCCTAGTTTGTTATCTTCTTAATCAATATTTTATTTTATTATTAAATGGGTGTAAGCAATGACTGGTGTATGAACATTTAGATATTTTAATATCTATAAAATATTCCAATAACTCTCACGAATTCAAATGCAATGCTATTCAATCCTTCAACACTATATATCATAATATCAATGAAAATGCCTTAACAATATATAAACATGTTCTTTCTCAATGATTACTGTAGATAAGTCTCTTTAAAATAATAACGCTAACATACACGCGAGTCTTTTAACTCCGTAATATTAAACTGAGGTGAACACTGATGACTTGCTCGTAACAAATGATAAGTATTTTGTACGTAAAATATTCTGTTCTTGTAAAAATCTTATTTTACAGTTACCAATGTGGAAACAGATTTAAACAACTTTAAATAATCTGCTATAAATAATGTTACACTAGACTTACTAAATTTTCCAGATAAAATAGGCTTTTCAGTTCAACAGAATAGTTGCTTTTTCTCCTTTTAATTTGACAGAGTTGCTGCTTTCTAAATTTTGTACTTCTCTCCTCCTTTTTTAAATGACAGAAAACTGGGCTTATATACTCCCAGGAATGTTCAACCACAAATCTGGGTGAAAGTGACCAAATCTCTGGATGCAAACAACCAACCCAAAATCGCCCATAATATTGGTTGCTCTAAATGTTTTGGTTGCATGACCTTTAACCTAGACACACCCTCTTCATAGGAAAACCTAATTTACAGACTAAGATTGAATGAAACATATGCATATAAACAGTTAAACATGTACAATATTAATTATTTAAATAAAATATATACCAAAAGTTTGTCCTTTGACTGTCCTTGCATTTTAAATATAGTTTTCAAAACTGAAAGACGATGCTGACTGCAAATAGAATGTAAACACACTCTCCCACAATGCATTGCAACAAACATGGCTGCCATAAGAAACAATTCTAAACTTTTGAAAAGTAAAACATCAAATACTTCATTGGATAACACTTAAATTATCTGGTAAGCTAAGTTTTGATAATCTAATGATAAGAGTAGACTATCCATTGCAGGAAAACACTATGACACCACTTATTATCACTGTTAACAGTGTCAAGTCGCGAAAACTGATTACATATCGTCACATGTACTCTGTTTACATTGTCTGTTCAGACAGCACAAGCTACACCAGGCACTTAAAAACTAGCAATACTGTCAATATTGAATATCATATAAACTGTAACTGCTCTTGATACAATCAAAATGTTGAAACACCAGGTCATCACATTAATCATTATGTTGAAACACCAGGTCATCACATTATCCCCCACTTAATAAGGCAAAGCTCCGACTGCCTAAATAAATTCTGTATCAAAGTTTCATAACTCACGTGTAGTCATATAAGTTTCACATTTCTCGAAAAATGACTTAGAGTAGTCATCTCTATTTTCATAGCACATCTAAATAGACATAAAACACCTCTTAAACATTATGTCATTTAAATGAGCGTTAATACTAACCACATAAAAAATTGCCATCTCAGCAAGCAATCCTTTTAGAAATTCATTTGAATAATTTTAATAATATTGTTAACATTTCAACATTTTAAAATAGTCACTGTTTATATATTAAAGAAAATGGCTCAGCTCATTCGTCATTGTTTATTTAACCTTTTTTTTATTCTTTACAGTCTGTTCTCCTTGTTTCTGTTTTTCAGTCCTTCACGTCTCTTCTTCTTTTGTTCCCTGGTACGCTCCATTAAACTGCTCATCCTGGCTAACTCCTCAACGACCCTGGCCAACGTATTATCCTGACATCTCACCGCTCTACTATTTCTCTCCAATGCATCGACAATTTCCCTCGTTCCATTTGCTATAGCTTTAGCAACATTCTCCCACCCGTCTTCTTCCTTTGACCTTTTCTGTGTTGGCTCCTCATTTTCTGCTGGATCCTCTATTTGTCTTTTTTCAGCTGACTTTTCTGTTTCCTGATTTTTTTCGGAGATAAAATAGTCCAAATCTACATTTTCAACTAATTGCTCTGACAAAATGTTCTCATGTCTTTCATCTAGCAGAGGTGTGCTCAACTGTAGAGTTGGTGTATTTAAAGTAGTGGTAGGCATGGATGTTACTACCCTAAACTGCTGAAGGGAGGAACTGGTATTGAGACACCGAGTAGTTGGAGTTATCTCACTCGGGCATAATGATGAAGACTGGGCTACATAGTGAGCGTCCACTGAAGTACAAGCCCTTGTTGCGTTCATACTTGGCATGTTGCCGTTTGGTATCCACTGTTGAAAAGCTGGATTTGAAAGATCTGAAGATCCTGTGGTCCATGTTGGTACATTCATCAAAGCTGTTGACGATACACTCACTGATGGCGTTGTCGATGATGAACATGTTGATGATACCGGTACAGTGCTGTTATAATGCCAGGCTGTTGGTTGACTGGAACGTCCACTGTAGAAAGGTGCTGTGCACGAACTTGCCCAAGGCATCATTGAGACGGAAGAGTGGTCAACTGGATTCACTTTGGTGGAAACACTAATTGAGGACAGTGGTCTGTTAGTGCTTGTGGTTATAGGATTGGCTGCTGCAAGCCAAGCAATAAGTGGAATGTCTGAAGCGCCAGCTTCTTCTAATTCCTCCTCCCACGAGCTATTTTCAGGGAGAGGGTCCTCGGGAATAGCTGGTCTCACTATCCTTGCAAACCATTGAACTGAATCTTCTTTGGACAACATAAGCATTTCCTCTTCTATATTTGCTGGGTTACGGGATGCTGCCAAGTACTTGTTGTTGTCAGTGACTCCCATATCTCTAGCCGTACGCACATGTCGGTTATATTTCACAATATGGTTAAGTAGGGTCTGTTGGTCTGTACACTTGAACATGCAGAGGGAGCAAGAAAATGGCACTCTGTCCATTGGTAGATGGTACTTTATGATGTGGTCTACTATCCTTCCCTTTCTATCTATCAGTGTAACTCCAACCTCTTTACATTTCTTGCACTGATAGGCACGGCCTCTTCTGTTCAAGCTGTTCATTGTTCCAGGCTGAAAGTCAAGAAGGGCATCATAAGTTTCCAGTAGCACAGCAACATTTTAATAGGTCACCAGTGTTCACCTTTATTTGAATTATCGTCTTATTCTACTACGCAATATGAAACTGTTGCAACCGAGTTAAGTCATATAAATGTATATCAATGCTTGAGATAATCCAATGTGTCTAAACACGTTAACGCAACAAAAAAAATCAACTGTTGATATTTGGCCTTAAACCTATTGAATCATAAGAATTTAGATAAACAATATGCTGTTAGCACTAGCTTAGTACTTCGCACTAGTTTTACTATATTTATATCAGCGCGGTATTCAACATCAGATAAATTAATTACTGCATTGTTTATGGTAATATTTTTACTTGTATGTTATTGTTTTAGCGTTGCACTCCGTATTGAACTTCTGCACTTGTCATTGCATTACTAATGTTAAATAATTTAATACATTTTACATTTTACTTAATAATATTCCTTGTTTATTAATTTGACAGGAACACGCCTTTGTATATTTATCTTTTTATAGTTCATACACTTTTCATCGCCTATGCAATAAACATTTATAAAATCATTGTTAGTGTTACTTATTTCATTTGATTATTATGTTCTTTACACTTGTCATTCCTTTAACTAGCGTAAATCACTGTTTTCAACATTATTAATATCTGTAATTTCTATTTACTAATTTCTTCCTTGCAGAAATTAGCCATTTTGAAGGGCTGTCTCCTTCATACGGTTTTAATTTGTTATGATGTAAGACTTTCTCTTGACCTTTCTTGTCCAGTTGTATCACAAAATTCAGATCTGAACGTTTCTCTTTAATAAGATATGGACCATCATACGCTTTTTCAAGCTTTGGAGTGACTCCAACCTTGCGAGTTTCATGTAGACACCATATCAAGTCTCCAACCTGGTAATGATGGAAAGAGAGTTTAGCATCATACAATTCCTTGCTACGTTTTGCACTAAATCCAAGGTGTTTTCTGGCTATATCGTGGGCAAGAAGCATTTTAGCTTTTAAGTTGTCTACATACTCACACAATGATGGCATTTCTGCAGTATTCGTTTTATAGTGGCTATACATCAAACTAGCTGGGAGTCTTATTTCTCGTCCCATGGTCAACATATTTGGGGTAAGCTTTGTCGATTCATTTGGTGTTGATCGATAAGCACCAGCCAGGCATCCAAGATTCAAATCCCATTCATCTTGCTCATCGATGAGGTAAGCCTTTATCATCTTTAATAGAGTTCTATTAAATCTCTCAGTCTGACCATTACCTTGAGGATTTCTTGGGCTGGTCCTCGTTTTCTTTATCTCCAACATTCGGCACAACTCTTTAAATACCCTACTTTCGAATGTCCCTCCCTGGTCACTGTGAATTGCCAATGGAGTGCCCCATCTAGATATAAAATCAATTAGAATTCTGGAAGCACACTCTTCTGCATTTTGGTTAGGTACTGCTAATATTTCCACATATTTTGAAAAATGGTCAGTAAGGACTAGCACGTATTTGTTGCCCCTTGCTGTTTGAGGAAACGGACCCATAAAATCAATCGCTAGAATGTCCCATGGTGCTCCTGTCACTATATTCCCCATGGGCGCTTTCGGTTTCTTACTCGGCAATTTATCAGCTGCACAGATATCACACTGTTTTATAAACAGTCCTATGTCTTCCTTCATATTGAACCAGTAGTATCTTTGCAGTGTTTTTGTCTTTGTCTTCTTTGTTCCTAGGTGACCGGCCAATAATGAATTATGCATCTGATGAATAACCTCACGTTTAATTCCTTTGGGAACAACTAGTTGCAAATACTCATCTGTTCCGTTCAATTTTTCGAATGTTTGGTACAAAACTCCGTCTTTTAAGGTAAGAGCATTCCACAAAATCCAATAGTGCCTTGATGCTGGGCTTTCTAAAAGCATGTCTGCTCTGTTTGGTTTGACTTGATCTAACATAGCCTTTAAAATTGAAGCAATATCTGGATCTTTTCTTTGTTGCGCTGCTATCACCACAGGTGTGCTTACCCAGCACCAATTTGCTATTGGATGCTGGATACTTTTTCTTTCATCAGATGGTCCTGCTATTGGTTCATTTGCCATTGGCACTGTTCTCATCTGGACGTTTGAACTGTTTGTCTGCCCGTCACCTTGTGTATTTATGTTTTCCGGTTCGGTTTGTGACTGTTCAACCCCTTTTAACACCATATCTTCTGCCCTTTTCTGACATTTACGACATGGTCCACATTTCAAAGGCTCACTCATATCTATCTCTGCACATGAGCAATCTCTTGGGCTCATGCATCTTGACAGCCCGTCGCAATTTCCTTGTCTTTTACCAGGTCGGTACTCTATAGAAAAGTCATATTGGGCTAAAATCTCGATCCAGCGTGCTATTTTACCACTCGGTTCTTTTAAGCTAAACAACCAAACCAAAGCCTGGTGATCACTTCTCACCAAAAACTTTCTACCGAGAAGGTATTGTCTAAAATATTGGATGAAATAAACTGCCGCCAGAAGCTCTTTCTCTGTGATACAGTAATTCCTTTCTGCTTTGTTCAGAGCTCTACTAGCATAGGCTATTACCCTTTCTCTGCCTTCTTGTATTTGTGAAAGAACACCACCAATTCCAACACCTGATGCATATACATCTAAAACGAACTCACCACCATCATTTAATGGGTATCCCATAATTTCTGGACTGATCAGGGCTCCTTTAATATTTTTAAATGACTGTTCGCAGGCCTCGTCCCATATAAAAGCTTTGTCCTTTTTGGTCAATTCGACTAAAGGTCTTGACATCTTTGCAAAATCACGTACAAACCGCCTGTAGTACGATCCTGTTGCAACAAACTGTTTTACTTGTTTCGCATTTTGAGGTTTTGGCCACTGAACTATCTTTGAAATGTTGTTGGGGTCCGGTTTCACACCATCTCGAGACACGACATGTCCAAGAAACACAACCTCCGTTTGAAGCATGTTGCATTTTTCTGGCTTAAGCTTGAGACCTGCGTCTTTTAATCTGTCAAAGACTTGACTCACATGGTGTACATGTTCGTCAAAAGTATTTCCAAACACGATAATGTCATCTATGTACACTAAACATGTCTCCCACTGGAGGCCTTGTAGTGCCAGTTCCATAGTGCGCTGGAAAGTGCCCGCTGCATTGTTTAAACCAAATGGCATACGGGTCATTTCAAAGTGCCCGAATTTACAACAAAACGCGCTTTTGGGGATATCTTCTTTTTTAAGAGGAATCTGAAAATACCCGCTTGTTAAGTCGAAGCTACTAAATAAACTCGATCCTGCAACAGCATCAAGCCAATCTTGTATACGTGGTAAAGGAAAACCATCCGGTTTGACTAAAGCATTTACTTTTCTGTAATCCACACATGGTCGAATGGATCCGTTTTTTTTTGCGAACTAGTACTATGGGAGACGCCCATGGTGAAGTACTTGCTTGTATAACACCTTTTTGTAGGAGATCTTCAATAGCCTTTTTTTCTTCATCAGTATATGCCAGTGGTACACGTCTTGGCCTTTGTTTAATAGGAGCAGCATCACCTGTGCAAATTGGGTGCTCTGCAAGGTTTGTAAGACCTAAATCCCAGTCATTCCTTGAAAATGTTTCTTCATACTTCACTAGCAAGCCTGCCACTACCTGTTTCTCATGCTCTGATTTACCTTCAGTTGACTTCTCAAACAATGCTCTCAAATGCTCAGGCACATCTTCATCTTTCGCTTTCTTCTGGGACAACACATTGCTTGAAGACTCCTGAATACACGTTTTTATACGTTTTATATTCCCCTGGTTACCATCCTCTTCCTTATTTTCCTTTTCTACCAGTACACTTACTACTCTTTCTATTCTCTCTGCTCTCCCAATTTCAGCATCTTGTCTCAAAAGAATCTCATGCGCAAATGGATTAAGAATTCTTACTTTGCACGTCGGTGCTCTATTAATGTCTACCAAAGTAGATGCCATCATCAACTGGTAACTCTCTTTAAATTGGTCCGTTGGTTCCAATAAAAAACCCGAATCATTATCAATATCGTCTTCTTCAACTCTCTCAACATACACATTCACCACTGTTTCTGTACTCCCAGGTATGCAGCAGTCATCCGCTAATGTAACCTTTCTGACCTTCTTGCCTCTACCCACTTGTAGACAGGGAATTTCAATGCCATCTAGGATAATCTTGTTCCTACTCAAAAGAATGTCTGCTGGTCCTTTCTCACCTCCCATCAGTATGTCATAACCCAAAAGAGCATCATCTTCTATCTGTGCTATTATAGCTTCCTTGATGATCTCCAATGGTCCCAACTTCAACCTGAACATGGCTTTCCCCTTTTCCTTTATAGGAGAACCACCTGCACCCTTTAAACACGATGACCTCTCCAACTTTGGCCGGTTACATTCTTTGATTTTCTCATAAACCCTTGCTGAAATAACTGTTTTTGATGCGCCTGTATCAGCAGTAAAAAGGATGGGAGAATCTTCAACAAAACCTCTAATATAAATTCCGTCACATAGGCTAGTTTTCTTAATCATTGGTGATTGCGCAGTGGAGAGTAAGCTGTTCTCTCCTTCTCTTATGTTTGAACATCTTTGGCCTTCCTTTTCTAGTTGGACCCCCCTTTTGCCGCAAGAGTCGGTCCCCTGTAGTTTAAATGATGGTTGTTCCCATTCTGTTGATCGTTCTTATATTGTTGATTACTTCTGTTTTCTCTGTGATTGTAGTTTTCTCTGTAGTTCTGCTTTCCCCTATAGTTATTGTCTCTTTTATCAGGACACTCTCTGGCATAATGGCCCATTTTATGACATTTAAAACACTCAATGTTTTGATTTTCATTTTTGGGGTGTTTGTTTTTCACGGAAAATTGGGACTTTTGTGCTTCTTCTAGTTTATCAAGCCTTTTCATCAATTGGTCTAGGATTTGATTTTGGCTATTGTCTGTGCTCTTTTCTAATGGCTTTTCAAGTCCTTGTTTGTTTTCTTCTGTTGTTTTGGTAGGCTGATTATTTGGAATCCTATTAAGTCGCGCATGGACCTCTTCATAGTCACTTGTAATGTCTTCTGTTTCTATAAAATTGTCATCTACAGCTCTCCTAGTGCTTCTTCTATTTCTTCTATCTGGATCTGTTCTATTTCTTGTCTGGATCAGATTCACTACATGAAACACTGCTTCGTCTATATTCGCTGGCTCTTTATGGTACTCAACTTCAAATCTGATTTCATCATCCAGAAGTCCGTCCAAAAAACGCCGCACTAGATCCTCATCTCGAGTCCTTCTATCCCGATAGCCATGTGCTTTGTCATACAGCATCTTTAGATCAGCCACATACTCTTCTGCTGTTTCTCCATGCTTTTGGAACCTTCTGCTAAACTTTGCTGCAAAAGATCTAGCTGTCCTGATCACTCGGTACCTGCTGTTTAATTCGCTAGTAAGCTCTTTATAATCTGATAAAACCACATGTGGTAGTTGGGAAAACACGAATTATCCTGCCTGTCCTTCTATTCTGGGTAGCAGTTGATCAAGTTTATCTTCACTGTTCCAACCGTACCTTGTTGCAATTGCTTCAAATCTTGCAATCCATACCTCCCAATCTTCTTTTCCAGTGAAGGCTGGTATTTTTATACTGCCGAATGATCTTGAGTTGGAAGGTGGTGCCCTGTAACATGCCTCATTATTTGGATAGTAATGACTACTGGGTCGCAAGGCTTGTTGATTACTCATATTTAGGTTGTTTGAGTAATAAGAGTTGATTTCTGTGGGTACTCGTTGCATACAGCTGGAAGAACCATAGTTGTTGTGTTGTGCTGACTGACTGTATGAGTTTTGGTCAAATTCTGATTGGTTGTATCCAGAGTTTTGTGTCGCTGGTTGCTGCGTTGTATACGAGTTCCTGTGCTGTGCATAATCTCTTATATGACGGGTTTCATTAAATGATCTATGGGAGGGGTAGCTGTTTTCTATATGACAATCTGAGTGGTTGTTGCTTCCGTTTCTCTGATGGTCTGGCATCTGTTTAATGTTTTTAAGCTCATTCACCACGTCTTTCAAGACACCTGTCATGCTAGTCATCAGGCGACTCATTCCTTCTATAGTCTCCTCATTTCTATTGGGTTCTTGGATTTGTATAGACCTATGGTTTGTTACAAGTTGGTAATCTGTTGAATTACTACTACCGTCATGCAGAGAGCCATCTTCACTCTGCATGCCTGACTGTTGACTATTCCTTTCTACTGATAACCCCTGTTGATTTTCACAGTCTTCAGTGTTTCTCGGATTAAAAATCACTTCTCCGTCATCATATCTTGGACTTCGCTCTGCCATATTATTTTTTTAAAATGATACACAATTTTCCGAGTTAAACGTTAGGTTCGTATCTCTGGATCCGTACTTGCTTAAACGAATCCCACTTCTGACACCATAAATGTTGCGCGCTTGTCAAGACACGCGGATATAAACCGAATCTTCGTAAAATCCTAGTTTGTTATCTTCTTAATCAGTGATTGATTAATATTTTATTTTATTATTAAATGGGTGTAAGCAATGACTAGTGTATGAACATTTAGATATTTTAATATCTATAAAATATTCCAACAACTCTTACGAATTCAAATGCAATGCTATTCAATCCTTCGACACTATATATCATAATATCAATGAAAATGCCTTAACAATATATAAACATGTTCTTTCTCACTGATTACTGTAGATAAGTCTCTTTAAAATAATAACGCTAACATACACGCGAGTCTTTTAACTCCGTAATATTAAACTGAGGTGAACACTGATGACTTGCTCGTAACAAATGATAAGTATTTTGTACGTAAAATATTCTGTTCTTGTAAAAATCTTATTTTACAGTTACCAATGTGGAAACAGATTTAAACAACTTTAAATAATCTGCTATAAATAATGTTACACAGACTTACTAAATTTTCCAGATAAAATAGGCTTTTCAGTTCAACAGAATAGTTGCTTTTTCTCCTTTTAATTTGACAGAGTTGCTGCTTTCTAAATTTTGTACTTCTCTCCTCCTTTTTAAAATGACAGAAAACTGGGCTTATATACTCCCAGGAATGTTCAACCACAAATCTGGGTGAAAGTGACCAAATCTCTGGATGCAAACAACCAACCCAAAATCGCCCATAATATTGGTTGCTCCCAATGTTTTGGTTGCATGACCTTTAACCTAGACACACCCTCTTCATAGGAAAACCTAATTTACAGACTAAGATTGAATGAAACATATGCATATAAACAGTTAAACATGTACAATATTAATTATTTAAATAAAATATATACCAAAAGTTTGTCCTTTGACTGTCCTTGCATTTTAAATATAGTTTTCAAAACTGAAAGACGATGCTGACTGCAAATAGAATGTAAACACACTCTCCCACAATGCATTGCAACAAACATGGCTGCCATAAGAAACAATTCTAAACTTTTGAAAAGTAAAACATCAAATACTTCATTGGATAACACTTAAATTATCTGGTAAGCTAAGTTTTGATAATCTAATGATAAGAGTAGACTATCCATTGCAGGAAAACACTATGACAACAATTATTATCACTGTTAACAGTGTCAAGTCGCGAAAACTGATTACATATCGTCACATGTACTCTGTTTACATTGTCTGTTCAGACAGCATAAGTCCACACCAGGCACTTAAAAACTAGCAATACTGTCAATATTGAATATCATATAAACTGTAACTGCTCTTGATACAATCAACATGTTGAAACACCAGGTCATCACATTAATCATTATGTTGAAACACCAGGTCATCACAATATATCATGATATTCTCCCATGTTTTTAATATTAAATGCTTACCATATTTGTTTCGCATGCTCGTAATCTACATCTGAAATATGTTCATCAATTAACTTTGAATTAAAGCTTTTTTATTAGGTAGGTAATTTAGTTTCTTCAAAACGTTTAAAGCTATTCATGTAATCATAAGGATGAACGTCTTTTCTTTTTACTATCTCTAACTTTTCATCGGGATAATGCTGTGACATGGTTTTCCTGCAATATTTTCTTCTTCTATCGTTTTTTCTATAAACTTATAAACAGCGTTTGGTCCTCTGTATGTCACAACTGGTCTAGAATATGTATCATCATAACAACAAATAACTTTGTACCCGTAACCACAATCAGTATGCTTTTGATATGCTTCTGTGTATGATTATTTAGGATTACCAAGAGCCAAAGAAATGTCCTCAGTTATTGCCTCAAAGTCAGCATATATAACAAACGGAACCATTAATTGTCTATCGTAGTTTTTATTGATCTTTTTCGACCTTCTGTTTTGTCTAAAATCTTTACTATTTCGTAAAACAACTCTTTCAAACTTAACCTTCTCATTTTCTTCTGGCATTTTAATTACATGTTTACAGGTAAGTGAAAGACAATCAGGCTCATCCTATCTTTATTACCCTTTCCATTTTAAAACACAGTAAACACATTTTACAAAACCATTTTATTTCCTTGTGCATGTTTTAATTATACATCAACCGGTTAAAATCCTTTACCCACACATAATTATTTTTAATTAATAGGATTTCACAAGTCTTTTCTCCTTTATTTTTTTATATATACAAAGGATATACTTGCTTATTTTCATACCCGAATATATTACCAACGAGCCCAATATAGGTGGCTTTGAAGTAGAATACTGCTTAAGCCGGTGCTAAGGGGCGTGAGAGGTGTTGCTTCTTTCATTACTTCTCATGAACAGACTCAATAAAACCGAGTCTGCTGCTTTATTCTCTTAATTGTGTTTGTTGCTCCCAATGGATCACCTTTATCAGTATTTATTTTCATCAGCTGCTTTATCTAGTGCAACGTTAATTTCATTTATGTTTGTAATTAATAATGCTTTTGACGTTAAACAAGCTGTTTTGTATACAATTATATCTCCAGGAAATATTTTTAAAAAAGTAATTTTCAAATCAACCCTCATTTTAAAACCGTTTGTTCGTACTGAAACTATTTTTTTTTGTTTGTAAAAGTTGAGCACATGGATCTGTTTTATCTACAATATCAACTTTAAAAAACTTTGCTATATTGTTCTGGGGATTTTTCAATTTCTCTAACAACACTTATCATATAATATTAAATAGATATTTTTCTTAAAGCCTACATTTTATTTTATTTAACCGGCATGACTTATAATCTCAATTCCGCGATTTAATCTTGTGTTATATTGTGAAATATACGCTTGCTTATCTATGCAGTTACTAGCTGTAAATAGGATTCCTTTCCTGCAATAATTATTGAATCTCTTTATATCACTCTTTCTAATTTTCCATGCTAAGTTTAGCTCATGTGCTTTAATGATGATCTTTTTAGCTAACCCATCCAAGTTTAATACATAAATTAACATCTCTCTGTAATGTCTGTTAAATTCTCAAAATCAATTGTTGAAATTAGTTTTTTGCAATCTTTCTTAAAATTTATAATTTTCTGATCCATTTATAATACTACATGAGATAATATTTCTTTAAGCCCATATTTAAAAATAAATTCTATATTATTATAGTATAATGAATTGTAAAGTTTGTAGAAAAGTTTTATATTATTGATCCTCCTGAAGTGTTTAGATTTTATCTTTTATGAAAAGAAACACTGCCAATATTGCGTCGGAAGTAAGCTTTGTTATACGTGTACTTATGCGTGCATGAATTGTAATGACACTTGCAATGATAAAGAACGTCATAAAAAATCTGTTTTAACTGTGGGACACATAACGGATATGACCTTAATACAGATTGTAATTACATTCGTAAGGAAAGTATTTATCATAGAAAATATCATTTAGAAAAACATTTGATGAAATATAATTTATCTCCTACGGAAAGACACAGATTGAAAGAGCTGTAAAGATTTTAGACAAAATAGAAGGTCGAAAAAGATCTATCAAATTTGAATATATTTTTCAAAAAATATTTATGATATTAAAAATAAAATATGAAGTAAAACCGATTAAGACAAAAGCTTCTAGAGAAAAGTACGATATGATTTGGGAACAAGTTGCAAATGAATTATGACTGTATATCATGTCCGTTTAACTTGAACTTCTTTATGTACATTTCCAGAGGTTCTGTAAAGTTGTCATTTTTTTTTGATTTTCTAATGTTTTATTAAAGGCAATTCTGATTACCTCATCATCATTTTTAGTCCTATAGTTGTTTGAGCATACGAAAGAAGTTGCTTAAAACTTCTATAGCACCGTTTTCAACAAAATCGTTTTCTTCGTTATTCTGATTTTACTCATCAGGACTGCGATTATTGGGGGGAACTGCTCCAACAACAGCTATAAAAGCTGGAACTAATGCTGAACAGCACCACAAACAATTATGTCACTTGCAACCTGTAACCCTGTATTAATCCTGCCGCATAATTTATAACTAAGTCTGTATTATGCTGCTAGTCGAGATAAGTAACTAATTAATTCTTCCTTGCTTTTAATTTCTTTCATTATAATAATAATTAGATTAATTAACATATTTAGAAATAGTGTTCTCCGGATGATATTTCACCTATTTTTAATAATTCATCAATTATGCTGATACATTTATTTATTACCTGTGGATATTAGTTCCTGATTCGACGTTTACACATACTAACTCCAGATCATTAACCAAATCGTCAGGACTATTGTACTGTTCAGCGCAGCCTCCTAAAATCTTTTTGAACTTTGAAGAACCTTTATGGATCTGTAAACCAGATAATTCTGTCAGTTTCTTAAAAGCATTTTGAGACAACTTTGAATACGTTTTGTTATTACTGTAACGCTTTGTTATCTATCAAATCAATCAAATCACTGTCTACTTTCTGATTTAATACAACTGCTTTTCCTTGTCTAGCAATTAGTTTGTGATAACCAGTAAGTTTAGCCAAATCATTTTGTAACGTGCCGTAATGACCATCTTTACTAACATTATAAGAATTTCTATTTTGTTGTAAACCTTGTAAACCTTCCCCCGAAAAAACAGGAGCATGCTTATGCATACTTTGACGCCTATCTCTATAATGTACTAATCCGCCAGTCTCTCTTTGTAAAGCTTCTTTTTGTTGTTCAAGGTTTTCCTTTTGGTCGGTATTTGTTTCTTTTTTTTTATCTGTTTGGTTAGAATAGCTTTAGAAGCTCCAATATCCTTGTTTCTTTTAGAAGCACCTCTAATTGTTTCACCTCTGTCACTCGTAATTAGTTTCGATGGAAATGGGAGGTTATATTTCTGTAGCACATCTGTATCAATTCCAGCATCTAGATTACCAGTAAGTATTTCTGTATCAAATAACTGAGGTAATGCCTGATACAATTGTTTTTCTTGTACTTCCCCACCTATAGCTCTAGGACGAATGGCTAATTGCTGACTTATTTCCGGAAGAGTAGCTAACTGTTTAGTCAACTGCTCCGACTGCTCTTTTATTTCGTTTGTTACCGGTTTAAATACTTCTTTGTATAAATTGCGACTATCCCCTCTTTCCAGTCTTTTTTGAATAATTTTATTTTCAACATCATTAACAAGTACACTTGATTTTTGCTTTTTATCTGCATATTCTTTCCACTTTAACAAAGACATGTATAATAAAGGTTAGATTAAATAAGATAAGTTAAGTTAAGGCAAGTTATTTCTTAACTATTGCAGCAATATTAGCTCTTGCTTTTTTTCTTCTTCTCCTATTTTTACAAGTCTGTATTTTAGCCGTGTTATATCCCTGCCTGTTTTTGCAGTTTTTAATTTAATACCAATATTTCTACGCTCTGCATTTAATCCTGCAAGATAGATTTCGTTAGGATATATTTTTACAGTTGAAAGACTACCTGGAAGACCAGCTAGCTTTGCAGGTGTTTTCTTTGGTACATCCTTAACTACTTTAACCAAACCATAATATCTGACTTGGCCAGTTTTAAAACATTATTTTTCCGTTCCTAATGTTTTTCCAAGTGGGATATTTTTTGTCCACTAATCTGTTATATGATATGGAAATTCCAAACTATGATTTAAATGTAGAACGCGGGCTTAATTTCAAGCAGTTATACGACTTTATGCCAAACTTTTGTTTTAGAATGTTAATATGCGGTAATTCCGGTTCCGGCAAAACAAACACATTAGTTCACATGTTGTTAAAGAAATATAAAAAGATCGGACAGTGAAAGTGGCATTCAAAAAAAGGACAGTCAACCACAAAACACAGAAACAAACACGCAAACATATAAACAAGAAGGCAAAAGTAATAATAAATGTAAACGACATCACAAACACAAAAGGGTTGTTAATAGGGGTACCGCCTTGGAACGATCAGTGGCAAAGTAGGCCACTGGGGATTTAAACCGGTTCTAGGATGCACCAAACCTCACACTTACCCTACTGTCATCCCATTAAAACAGGACAGTGTAAATAAAGAAATCCCCGCCATGATATAATCTCTTACCAACAAGGCAGCGTCAATAGGCAATATAAGTAAAACACAAATATGCTCGTATAAATATAATACAAAAAAACAATAGCCTCGAAAGCCACAATGAAGGTACTCAATGACTTGGGAGAAGCCAGCACAACAAGAGAATAAACCATTAAGGGCACAACAAGAAAGATCATAGACAAACATCAAACGCCATCGTCCCATTGGGCTTAAGGTAGGCGTCATCATAGGGTCCACAGCCTGTCCGGTCATCGTACAATTAAAGAGGAAAGCATAGTGGCGAACTGTAAAAGGGTCCACCACCAAGCATGCAATACGGTGCAAAATGATAGGGTCATAACCTCTTTTGATAAACTTTTTAACAAGTTTAACAAAGATAGTATGAAAGTGATCATGACCAAGAATTTTACGAAGTTTATAAATCACATCTCCATAGAAGTCAATTTGTGATAATCCTTGTCGCCTTTAGTGTACTATGACAAGATTTATTTATTTGCTAAAAATTTAGAGCAAACTAAATATAAAATTTTATCAGAACGTTTTGATGAAATAGCAAAACAGAATAAAATCCCAGTCAGGGACATATTAGAATGTTCAAATAATGAACTGTTGCGTATTTTATTTAACACAATCTTATTACAAAACTCCTAAAGACTTCCGATTAAATTGTTCTCGTTACATCTTCGAGTAAAAATGAAATTGACATGCTTTCTAGAGAACAAGACGAAAGTAAATACCTGTACATAAAGCAACTAACAAGCAGTATGACTTTTTGTCTTTGAACAAGTCGAGGAAATTAACGAAGCGTAACTTCAACCGCGATATATAACAAGCATAACTTTACAGGTGAAATTTAATATAGCCTATATTATAATGGGACTTTGTATCGGTCTTGGTGAGGAAGTTAGTACTGGCAGTGAGTGTTAATTTCACAAATATTGGTATTTTGCTATCGGAGTTTGTAAAACAGAAACATCTGGTTAAGTATCTTCAGGAGGGTAAATACTAGGAAAACGTTTTAAGAAGTGATCTTAACATGGATAAAAATATAATTATCAATGTTGACAATCCAGCAGATGCGGATGATGTGGCAATTTACTTTAAAAATAATAAGAAAGATTATAGGTGATTTTAATATTGACAAAATTCCAGAAATGATGAAATATTTGACAAGACGTGTTGATAACAAAATAAGTCTGATACAAAAGCAATTGCAGACAAACCGTGAGAAAATGATTGAAATTCAAAACGGTTTAAAAGATGAAATAAAACTATTGGGAGATGCTTTAAAAGAGTTAGAAAAGAAAGAAGATGGATTGGAAGATAGCGAGCTCTATAAAAAGTTAGGCTAAAAAATACAAGTTGGTGTTGAAAGTATTAATGAGCGAATAAAAGAAATCAATAAAACAAATGGTTGATAACAATGAACTAGAAACTGCTATTATTGATGCTTCAAAACAAATGATAACTGCTTTTGCTACTGAAATAACTCAAATCAAAATATTAAATGAACTGATAAACACTAACGTTGCCGATATCAACAAAGAGTTTGAAGACATTAAAACGCAAATGGTTGACAGCAAGACGCTGAAGCTACTCTGAACAAAATGGTGGGTAACAATGAACTAAAAACTGCTATTGCTGATGCTTCAAAGCAATTAAAAGCTGCCCAGGATTAAAGGAGCAAAGCTTTTGATACTGAAATTGCTTTTCTTAAAGAGTATAATCAAAAGTCTGATAGTCGCCACACAGCACTTCTTGATATAATTAACGATTTAAGAGAAAAAGTAGAAAATGCAAGTCGGATTCGAAAATCACTTCAAAGTACCTCTCATGGCATCAATATTCTCGAAGCATTTACTCTTACATATAGTTCATTTGTAAAAAGTGGAGAACATGCTACAGAATATCCAGGTGGTGGTGAACATCCCAGTGGCACAACAATTGTAAAACCCGGACGTTATGTAGACCTTACATATACTGTTGCAAAATGAAATTGTTAAAACTAAGCATTACTACGATAAAGACCAATCTTACTAGAAATAGTTTGTTAAATGACCAATATGTGTATGAATATGTTGTACATCAATTTAATAATGTCTTTATTAATATTGTAAATAATTGTAAATAAATTAAATGAATTTGCACATCGTGTTTGTTTTACGTTTATATTATGTTCATTCCCATGATCATATGGTTCCCATTGCTACTACGGTCGTATACCTCTGCAAGTTACTCCTACGAATCATTCCGTCGCTCCTACATATTCCTATTTCGCTCCTACATATTCCTATTTCGCTCCTACATTTACTATTTCACTCCTACATGTTACTATTTCACTCCTACATTTACTATTTCACTCCTACATGTTACTATTTCACTCCTACATGTTACTATTTCACTCCCACATGTTACTATTTCACTCCTACATTTACTATTTCGCTCCTACATTTACTATTTCACTCCTACATGTTACTATTTCACTCCCATATGTTACTATTTCACTCCTACATGTTACTATTTCACTCCCACATGTTACTATTTCACTCCTACATTTACTATTTCGCTCCTACATTTACTATTTCACTCCTACATGTTATTATTGCACTCCTACATGTTACTATTTCACTCCCACATGTTACTATTTCACTCCTACATTTACTATTTCACTCCTACATGTTACTATTTCGCTCCTACATATTCCTGTTTTGCTCCTACATTTACTATTTCACTCCTACATGTTACTATTTCGCTCCTACATATTCCTGTTTTGCTCCTACATTTACTATTTCACTCCTACATTTACTATTTCACTCCTACATTTACTATTTTGCTCCTACATTTACTATTTCACTCCTACATTTACTATTTCGCTCCTACATTTACTATTTCACTCCTACATTTACTATTTCACTCCTACATGTTACTATTTCACTCCCACATGTTACTATTTCACTCCTACATGTTACTATTTCGCTCCTACATATTCCTATTTCGCTCCTACATTTACTATTTCGCTCCTACATTTACTATTGCACTCCTACATTTACTATTTCGCTCCTACATTTACTAGTTCACTCCTACATTTACTATTTCACTCCTACATTTACTATTTCGCTCCTACATTTACTAGTTCGCTCCTACATTTACTATTTCGCTCCTACATTTACTAGTTCACTCCTACATTTACTATTTCGCTCCTACATTTACTATTTCACTCCTACATGTTACTATTTCGCTCCTACATATTCCTATTTCGCTCCTACATTTACTATTTCGCTCCTACATTTACTATTTCACTCCTACATTTACTATTTCGCTCCTACATTTACTATTTCGCTCCTACATTTACTATTTCGCTCCTACATTTACTAGTTCGCTCCTACATTTACTATTTCACTCCTACATTTACTAGTTCACTCCTACATTTACTATTTCGCTCCTACATTTACTATTTCACTCCTACATTTACTATTTCAATTGACTATTTCACTCCTACATTTACTATTTCACTCCTACATTTACTATTTCACTCCTACAGTTACTAGTTCACTCCTACATTTACTATTTCGCTCCTACATTTACTATTTCGCTCCTACATGTTACTATTTCGCTCCTACATATTCCTATTTCGCTCCTACATTTACTATTTCGCTCCTACATTTACTATTGCACTCCTACATTTACTATTTCACTCCTACATTTACTATTTCGCTCCTACATTT
The DNA here is from genome assembly GCA_037043455.1 of Cyrtodaria siliqua. NCBI lineage: Eukaryota > Metazoa > Mollusca > Bivalvia > Adapedonta > Hiatellidae > Cyrtodaria > Cyrtodaria siliqua. Next base: position 51,745 of record JAWPHD010010037.1, read on the forward strand.
ACTATTTCACTCCTACATTTACTATTTCGCTCCTACATTTACTAGTTCACTCCTACATTTACTATTTCACTCCTACATTTACTAGTTCACTCCTACATTTACTATTTCGCTCCTACATTTACTATTTCACTCCTACATTTACTATTTCAATTGACTATTTCACTCCTACATTTACTATTTTACTCCTACATTTACTATTTCACTCCTACATTTAATATTTCACTCCTACATTTACTCCTACACTTACAAGGGTATATAAATGACGGTCCTAATACTCGTATCTCATTTTAAAATAGGATTTAACGCGAAATGGTGTAATATGAAAAATGTATATTAAAGTTTAAATCGAGTTATAATTTAAATAGACATATGCTAATCTAAACATTATTCAGAAATAATTCACTTCCTTGTAGTCAATGTAAATCAACGTACAACAGGAAGGATAACCTGAACTTACGAATTAAACGTAATCAGCAAACGGATAAAAATAAGTATAAAATCGAACAGACAGAACACTGTAAACCCCAAAACACGCAAAATGACAAACATGAATGGCAATGTTAATAAGGAATAAAGGCATATGTCGTCACAAATACATAAAGAGAAGAGTCGGAACAGATTAATACAGAGTGGTGGGAAAAGGAAAGTTTATTAAAGTTTTCGATCCCGTCGGTAATATTATGTAATGGGCCTCCTAAATAAGGGAAATCAACATTCACGAAGAAAGTTTTGGTAAATGCTTCCGGTATGTTTGCTAGACCTCCAACACAGTTTATTTACTGTTTCAGTGAATATCTTCTGTTTTTTGACGAAATGAATCGGTCTATACCAAATTTCATATTTTGTCAAGGTTTACTCATGCGGGATATAACTGGAGAGTGGGAATTGTTACCCGACAAGAAGACCGGAGAACTAAAAAAAAACAGTTTGTAAAAAGCATTGATCCATTTCAACAGATAACTCTTGCATCAGTATGTGCTGATGTCTTCCGAAGAAAGGTTTTTAGCTCGACTATTCGAAGAATAAGAGAGCTTATGTAATCACCCCGGGGTCGGCGTCGGCGTTGGCGTTGGCGTTGGCGTCGGCGTCGGCGTCGGCGTCCCACATCAAGGTTTGCGTGTAAGCTGTGTTTACAAGTCTATATCTCTTACATTTCTTATCCTACCACAACCAAATTTGTTCATGGGCTTCCTTGTAGCATTATCTTAAGGGCTGCATAAGCAATTTTGGTTCCTGTAACCCATGGGCTCCCATGGAACCCAAATTATGATAGCCCATAAAATGTGCCCCATTTCACTTCAAATTTTGCGTGTAAGCTGTGTTTACAAGTCTATATCTCTTACAATTCTTACCCTAGCACAACCAAATTTGGCCATTAGCTTCCTCATAGCATTATCGTAAGGGCTGCTTAAGTAATTTTGGTTCCTGTAACCCCTGGGCTCCCATGGAACCCAAATTCTGATAGCCCTTAAAATATGTCTGTTTCACATCAAATTTGCTCTCATAATTAGTATGCAGGTTAGTCTTGACCCCTATTGATTTTGAGGTCAAAGGTCAAGGTCACAGTGACCTTGAACTGAAATATGGTTTTCGCTCAATAACTGAAGAATAACTGGGCCCAGGAACTTTATACTTGGTATACAGGTTGGTCATGACCAGTAGACAACCCCTATTTATTTTGAGGTAAGTAGATCAAAGGTCAATGTCACAGTGACCCTGAGATGATTAACAGTTTTTCAATTTAAAACTGAAAAATTAGTATATACTTCTATATACCGCTCCAATTCTACAATTCTCATGTCCATCAATAATTATTTCTTACCTACGACCACACAATGGGGGAGACGAGCGCTTTTTCAAAAAAGCAATGTCTAGTTACCAATATAGCTTACAGAGCAGGTCTGTCCCAATTTCTCATATGTTGCGTATCTCAAAAAGTAGATGAACCAGTCATGAACACTTTACAGGAAGGTTAACCATTATGTGTAGATGTGCACCTGATATTTCATATTTGTCTGTGTAAAGTAATGGTCCTTGACTTATTAACAATATAGCCTACAGAGCATGTCCATCCATCCCAAATTCTCGTGTGTTGCCTATCTCAAAAAGTATATGAACCAGAGTCATTAAACTTCACAGGAAAGTTAACCAGCATGTGTAGATGTGCACCTGATGTTTCATATTTGTCTGCCCATTTTGTACAAAGTTATGGCCCTTGACATATTAACAATATTGCCTAAAGTGTATGTTTGTCCAAATATTTTGTGTGTTGCGTATCTCAAAAAGTATACAAACCAGTCATAAAACTTCACAGGAAAGGTAACCAGCATGTGTAGATGTACACCTGATGTTTCCAATTTGTATGTGCCCAGTTTGTGCAAAGTTATGGCCCTTGACATATTAACAGTATAGCCTAAAGAGCATGCCCGTCCGAAAATCTTGTGTATTGCGTTTTTCAAGTAGTATATGAACTAGTCATAAAACTTTACAGGAATGTTAACTATCATGTCTTGATGTGCACCTGATGTTTCATATTTGTCTTTGCCCATTAAGTGCAATGTTATGGCCCTTGACATATTAACAATATAGCCTCCAGAGCATGTCCGTCCGAAAATCGCATGTGTTGCGCATTTCAAAAAGTATATGAACCAGAGTCATAAAAGCGCCGTTCGGGTGTTGGACACTATACTGTAATGCTGGCGTTAGCACTAACACTGGGATGCCGCTTCTGTGTGAAGCAGATAGCACCAAGCTAAGATTTCTTATGTTGTTAATGATAAGCTTCGAAACATGAAGCCAGTGAATATAATGATATCTTCTTGCACTGCTGTCTTCTCTATCGCAGGAAGCAATCTTAAATTCCGGTGTTAAAGATAATGCCAGCATTAGCGCTAATGCTGTTCTTGCAACCAGGCCTACACTATATCAGAAGAAGGAGAATGTTCTGCATTAAGTGGCAAATATCCTTTGAATCACCAAACACCAAACTTCATTGAATTGCCTGGGTTACTTTTGCAATGACATTCTCCAGCCAGCCTTCTTTCTAATGAGTTCAGCAAATTATTCATGATTGCCTTCAGCCAGTCTACCTTTTCTGTAATGCCCCTGTCATCCTGTAACCTGCAGACTTTAGTGCATAACTTTGCATTTTGATTGATCATCTTACCTTAGATGTTTTTCATTTCAGAGTATGGCAGAAGCCAAGTTGGTTAAAGTTGGTGCTAGAGTCCAGGTGACAGGAACAGATGTGGTGGGATGTGTAGCCTATGTTGGAATCACACAGTTCTCGAGTGGTAAGCTTGTTAACTTCTTAGTTGAAGGAAGTGAAGCATCAAAGTTAGGTGTGGCATCACTGGCAATCCCGATTCCCTTTAACTGTTATACCCCCAGTTCCTCAAATGGACTATTTCAAAGCATTAGGGAAGAAGGTTAAGATAAAGATGTGGATTTCAGAGTTGTCATGGAATCCTATTGACAAGACTTTGTCAGCAAGATTCCATTCTTTGAATTGATTCATTTACTAACTGACACAATCAATCAATCAATAATAGATTTGTATAGGGCACCCTTGCATGGTCCACCATGCTCAGGGTGCCACCTCTCAAAAAAAAAAAACTGTCCAAAAAGGAATGTCTTCAGCAATTGCTTAAAACTGTCCTTTGGCAGTGTCCTCACATCATGTGGAAGGCGATTCCCCAGATACGGCCCACATCTTGAAAAACTGCAGTCACCGTTATTTGATTTAGTTCAGGGAACAACAAGGTCCTTTGAAGAAGCAGCCCTAGTAGTACCTTAGACTTCCCAAAGTTACTCAGTCAAATAATTGGCCTGATGAGCCAACTTGGTGCCATTAGGAATAGAGATATAGATAATATTTATTTTTTATTTATTAGAGGCAGAATCTGCTAAACAGCCATTCTATTCTTATGTTTGGAATTTTCAGTTAGACCTTCATTTCAAACATAATCTGCACATTATCTTTCTAATACCATGCAGTGTTCTCCACAAGATTTTTGTAAGGTTGGTAGGGGGTAGCCGTGGAATTTCAGGATAAGTTTCCATACTGCAAATTAAGATAGGGTGGTCACTGAATTATGGTATTGTGGTGTAAGGGAAATCCAATATGGAATCTGGGTCCAGGGTAGGGGCAGATTCCAAGATAGGGGGTGTCAGGCCAAGGTAGGGGCCCTCTGGCAAAATACCTTGTGGAGAAGACTGTACGGGAACTCTAAATATAATAGACATAAAGTTTTCAGTATTTTTCCAGGCGAATGGATTGGTGTTGTTCTTGATGAGGCCAAAGGCAAGAATAATGGATCAGTCCAGGGCAAGAAATACTTCTCTTGTGAGGACAACCATGGCATCTTTGTCAGGCAGTCTAGGGTAAGCATACAGCGTCTTAAATGTGAGGGTAGGAAACCATGGAATTGTAAGTCGGTTAGTCTCTGACCGAGTCCCTGATATGTGAGGACAACCATGGTATCTTTGTTAGGCAGTCTCAGGTAAGCATATAAGGTCTCAAATGTGAGGACGGGAAACCATGGAATTATATGTTGTTTAGACTCTGGTGAGTGCCTGATAAGTGAGGAGAACCATGGCATCTTTGCCAGGCATTTTGTGGACAACCATAATATTTGTCAGGCAGTCCCTGGTGACTTCCCAGTCTCACATATGAGGACAACTATAGCATCTTCGTCAGGCAGTCCCTGGGGACTGCCCTACCAGGGACTTCCCTGTCTCACATGTGAGAACAACCAAAGCGTCTTTGTCAGGTAGTCCCATGGTCCCTAGTCACTGTACTGTCTCACATCTGAGAACAACCATAGCAAGATGCTGCATCTTTGTCAGGCAGTCCCTAGTGAGTGTCCTGTCTCACATGTGAGGCCATCCATAGCTTCCTAAACACTTAAGGTAGTCCTCTGGTGTTGAAAACATGAAAAATGGCTATTTTGACACTTTTCCAAAAATAGTGACATTAGGTAGAGTAAGATATGTTGGATTTAATAAATCCATTTGGAATTTGGTTTCAGTTGTGGAAAAGGGTGCAAAATTGGGTTTATTGTTCAAAACGTAATGCATTATGCATTACATTGTACTTGAAAATAGTGCATTTTCTCAAAACAGAAATTTTGCAAAACCACATTCCTTAGTAACTATTTAACTTTTGATTGGCTCATTGGTTTGGACTGAAATTTGGCAGTTACTAAAGACATGGTTATTGTAGGGTCAATGGACATACAGTTACTAAAGACATGATTAATGTAGGGTCAATAAACATACAGTTACTAAAGACATGGTTAATGTAGGGTCAATGGACATACAGTTACTAAAGACATGGTTAATGTAGGGTCAATGGACACACAGTTACTAAAGACATGGTTAATGTAGGGTCAATGGACATACAGTTACTAAAGACATGGTTAATGTAGGGTCAATGGACATACAGTTTCTAAAGACATAGTTAATGTAGGGTCAATGGACATACAGTTACTAAAGACATGGTTAATGTAGGGTCAATGGACATACAGTTACTAAAGACATGGTTAATGTAGGGTCAATGGACATACAGTTACTAAAGACATAGTTAATGTAGGGTCAATGGACATACAGTTACTCAAGACATGGTTAATGTAGGGTCAATGGACATACAGTTACTAAAGACATGGTTAATGTAGGGTCAATGGACATACAGTTACTAAAGACATGGTTAATGTAGGGTCAATGGACATACAGTTATACTAAAGACATGGTTAATGTAGGGTCAATGGACATACAGTTACTAAAGACATGGTTAATGTAGGGTCAATGGACATACAGTTACTAAAGACATAGTTAATGTAGGGTCAATGGACATACAGTTACTAAAGACATGGTTAATGTAGGGTCAATGGACATACAGTTACTAAAGACATGGTTAATGTAGGGTCAAGGGACATACAGTTACTAAAGACATGGTTAATGTAGGGTCAATGGACATACAGTTACTAAAGACATGGGTCAATGTAGGGTCAATGGACATACAGTTACTAAAGACATGGTTAATGTAGGGTCAATGGACATACAGTTACTAAAGACATGGTTAATGTAGGGTCAATGGACATACAGTTATACTAAAGACATGGTTAATGTAGGGTCAATGGACATACAGTTACTAAAGACATGGTTAAAGTAGGGTCAATGGACATACAGTTACTAAAGACATGGTTAATATAGGGTCAATGGACATACAGTTACTAAAGACATAGTTATTGTAGGGTCAATGGACATACAGTTATACTAAAGACATGGTTAATGTAGGGTCAAAGGATTAACAGTTACTAAATACATGGTTAATGTAGGGTCAATGGACATACAGTTATACTAAAGACATGGTTAATGTAGGGTCAAAGGACATACAGTTACTAAAGACATGGTTAATGTAGGGTCAATGGACATACAGTTACTAAAGACATAATTAATGTAGGGTCAATGGACATACAGTTATACTAAAGACATGGTTAATGTAGGGTCAATGGACATACAGTTATAATAAAGACATGGTTAATGTAGGGTCAATGGACATACAGTTATACTAAAGACATGGTTAATGTAGGGTCAATGGACATACAGTTACTAAAGACATAGTTATTGTAGGGTCAATGGACATACAGTTATACTAAAGACATGGTTAATGTAGGGTCAATGGACATACAGTTACTAAAGACATGGTTAATGTAGGGTCAATGGACATACAGTTACTAAAGACATGGTTAATGTAGGGTCAATGGACATACAGTTATACTAAAGACATGGTTAATGTAGGGTCAATGGACATACAGTTACTAAAGACATGGTTAATGTAGGGTCAATGGACATACAGTTATACTAAAGACATGGTTAATGTAGGGTCAATGGACATACAGTTACACTAAAGACATGGTTAATGTAGGGTCAATGGACATACAGTTATACTAAAGACATGGTTAATGTAGGGTCATTGGACATACAGTTATACTAAAGACATGGTTAATGTAGGATCAATGGACATACAAGTTATACTAAAGACATGGTTATTGTAGGGTCAATGGACATACAGTTACTAAAGACATGGTTAATGTAGGGTCAATGGACATACAGTTACTAAAGACATGGTTAATGTAGGGTCAATGGACATACAGTTACTAAAGACATGTTTAATGTAGGGTCAATGGACATACAGTTACTAAAGACATGATTAATGTAGGGTCAATGGACATAAAGTTATACTAAAGACATGGTTAATGTAGGGTCAATGGACATACAGTTACTAAAGACATGGTTATTGTAGGGTCAATGGACATACAGTTACTAAAGACATGGTTAATGTAGGGTCAATGGACATACAGTTACTAAAGACATGGTTAATGTAGGGTCAATGGACATAAAGTTACTAAAGACATGGTTAATGTAGGGTCAATGGACATACAGTAACTAAAGACATGGTTAATGTAGGGTCAATGGACATACAGTTACTAAAGACATGGTTAATGTAGGGTCAATGGACATAAAGTTACTAAAGACATGGTTAATGTAGGGTCAATGGACATACAGTAACTAAAGACATGGTTAATGTAGGGTCAATGGACATACAGTTACTAAAGACATGGTTAATGTAGGGTCAATGGACATACAGTTACTAAAGACATGGTTAATTTAGGGCCAATGGACATACAGTTACTAAAGTCATGGTTAATGTAGGGTCAATGGACATACAGTTATACTAAAGACATGGTTAATGTAGGGTCAATGGACATACAGTTGTACTAAAGACATGTTTAATGTAGGGTCAATGGACATACAGTTACTAAAGACATGGTTAATGTAGGGTCAATGGACATACAGTAACTAAAGACATGGTTAATTTAGGGTCAATGGACATACAGTTACTAAAGACATGGTTAATGTAGGGTCAATGGACATACAGTTATACTGAAGACATGTTTAATGTAGGGTCAATGGATATACAGTTACTAAAGACATGGTTAATGTAGGGTCAATGGACTTTCACTCACTTAGCAATCTTAATTATAAATTTTTATTTGTTAATTAGTTTTGATGTGTACTATTATGGTAATTGTTCGTTAATTGGAGGTGATACGGGTGCAAGTCCATCGGGAGTGGTTCGATGCAAGTGGGACCTGTGGTTTCATGAATTAGCCCTTGGCAAGGACAATAGTGATCAATACTTGTATTTCAACTTTCATTAATTTTTCAGACAATCTTGCTGACGGAATTGTGTTCTGCTCCTGCTCCACCCAGTGAACCATCTCCAGTGCCAACCAAGGTATGAAATTTCTGAGGGCTACCCTGAATTTGATTTTCCAGAATACTTTAACCCTTTCACTGCCAAATTTCCCCAAATTCTGTCATTCCCAGCGCCGAATTTCCCTGGGAAATCGGGAGACCACTGAGAAACTTTTTATCATTAGTGGCAGATCTTGCCAACAGCACTGTGTTAATGTACGCAAAATATTTCGCCTACGGCGGTAGAGCAACAGAAAAATGTAAAGATCGATTGGTGAGACATCTGGTGTGTCTGAGGTGTACTTGATCAGTGAAAGGTGGCGACAGATTTTGCCTATGGCGCTCTGCCATGGAGGCGACAGATTTTGCCTACGGCAGTGAAAGGGTTAAACCCCAAATGTCTGAAACTACCAGGTAATGTTTTGATGAATGTAGGAGATTGTGAATATTATGGGCTGCAAAAGTTTAATTTTTCAATAAGATTGCCATTTATTGTAATTCATCAAAGAAGACCCATGCATTTTCAGCCCCAACTGGAAACTTGTCCTCTCTCTCTCTCCCTCTCGTCCCAGGCCTCTCGTATTTTTGCCTTTTTGTCACTCTGGGTCTCATATGTCTATGATCACTTTCAGTTGATTAAGCACCTAAAATCATTAAATGATTGATTGAGAAGGAATTTAATCAATTGGGAATTTAAGGGCATTTGAGGGAAGTTTTTTCATGTTTAATTAGTATACATGTAGGATCTGTCCATCAACAATAGTGGTATACTAGTATTCATTATCTATACATTCCATGTCAATTCACACAAGCTCACAGTAAGAAGCACCACCTAGGCCCCTCTGGATGAACTAAATGTCCAAGCACCTGGTGTGGTAGTATCTATAGTCGTAGACCTAGAGGGTCATTTTGTGACAGACACCCTTTTTCTGAATTTTTTCGGGGATTTTTCCCGAAACAAGAGTGAAAATTGACCCCCTTTTCCCGAAAAATTGGGAACACGCCTGCGGCCCCCTTGACGATTGGAGTGGGGGGGGGGGTTACAGCACTCTTCGACGCTGGAGACGGCCAAGAGCATGTAGACAATACCCGCCGATCGCGAGGAAATTCTAACCTGGTTCATGACGGATTGTACCGCCGGGAGGTGGCGCCTTCGGTGCCGTGGGACTTTAAAAAAATTGAATGGCTGGTCATTGAAAAGTCTTCTGATTTGCCAACCTATTCTTCTTATGAATTATTTGAATTGTACGATTTAGCCCCTCAAAATACGCTTTTTGGAAGGGCATCTTCCTCCTTCTGGAAAAAATGGGATAGGCAGGTCTGGTGAAGCCAGCACAAAGCATTAGTGCTTAGAGGAGACCTTGTGGGTCGTTCTACTCTAAAAAAAAGCCGCCGCACTCGACTCCACCTCAGGCTCAACCCCTAGGCTCTCAACCCTTAAAAGGCCGGCTTACCCTCAATGCCACAAGGCTTGTTCCCTTTCTGTTCCAGGTATATTTACATCAACATCATTATGGTTTACCCAAAAGCATGCATGAATCCCATAGTTAATCACTTGAAAAAAAATAAAAAATAAAAAAAACCCTCCCGCCCGCCCCTAGAAATAGAGAAGGAAAGGATGCTAACCAACTTATTTTTTTTACATGGCCTTATGCAAGTGTATGTATAGCTGGGCCCTGTGGTTGCAGTAAGCAACAGATCTGTGTGAACCCTCATTCTCGTGACCCATGCACCCCACTAAATGGCAATCGTTGATAGAAAGATTCAAACAAAAGGTGGCTCATGGTACTATCCCTTCAATAAGACGATTGCGCAAAGTTTTGTATCAATGTGTGACTTGTTATTGACCAGTCTTTGTCTTAACTTCAGGTCTCTACGACGACGGAGCTAAGATCCCAATTGTCGGAGCTCATTCGGAACGAACAAGAGAGGGGTATCCCTTCATACAGGGAGGAGCAGTGCCCAAAGTGGTGGCCCCAACAAATCACTTTTCAGAAACCCAACAGTCTGAAGAAATGTGAACTTAAGCTAGTGCTGAAAAATGCTCCGTTAGACAAACTGAATGCACTTTGTGCCAAAGAACAAAAAAAAAAATTGCCGAGAAAACAAGTATTATCTGAACCCGATAGGAATGTCAAGTTCATGAGGAGACAAGTTTTTGAACATTTGAAGAAAGAGGACTATACCGGAAAAACTCGGTACATAGAAAACAATAAGCCAGCCTGGTGGCCCAAAGAAGTGAAATTTGAGAAGCCGACAAATTTAGCAAAGACGGAGCTCATTGACGTCGTAGAAGGAATAGAGAAACTGGAGGTGACTGCCTCATGTCAGGTGTCAGTGGTGGCTGAGGATTCACCGGGAATCCCAGTTCACTATAAGATGAACTCGGAAGTAAGAGGCGTGTGTCTTGCCATATGCAATGGGATTTTTAATGGTAAAAAAGAGTTTGAAACGAAGGAAGACATCGACATAATCCGCAATACCTTCGAGCCACTTCATTTCCAATGCTATCTTTATGAAAATCTGACGGCAAAAAGAATGATGGAGGTATTCAATGAAATAGCTGCTCTCGACCACAGTAAATACGATGCCCTTGTGGTATTTATTGCCTCGCATGGAACAAAAGACAGTGTAGTGGGAGCGGATAAGAAAGGTGTTGTGCAGGAAGACATTTTGCATTGTTTCACTTCTTTGAAGTGCCCAACTCTGGCTAATAAGCCTAAGTTGTTCATAATGGATGTGTGCCGGGGCCGTGAAGGCATGTCTGGATTAATTGGGCAGCAGACAGTGGTTGCCCCGGACCAGACACGCAACGGAAGTGAGGGAGCGGGGGCTCAGGACGCCTCAGGTATGCCTTCATATTTTGAGAGCATGCGGGGACCGGTAATGGCCATTGGGTTCCACGATCGTGAGAGACGCGGGATGAAACCTGTCCCAGAATTAGCGGACATGATTATCGCTCATTCTACTTGTCCAGGATATGTAGCACATGCTATGGATAATTATGGGTCACTCTTTGCTCGCCAATTCTGTGACGATTTAACTAAGCTTTGTAAAAAATGTACAATAAATGAAATCCTGGAATATGCGGGAAAGAAGATGTCCAACAGAATATTTGATTTGAAAGAAGGCACAGCTACCTTACAAATGCCGCAGTACTCGTCTACTTTAAGACACAGATGGACTCTTTTTCCCTTGAACGAAACGATATTTAATGACATTTAACTCATTTGGTTAGAGTAAAGAAAATAAAATCAATCACATGTCTTTTGATATTTCTATTTTTTTCCTGTTGTAAATGGAAATATGCTAGTTAGATGTACTGTACATAAACTATATGGGTGAATTCAAAAAAAATGAAGATTTGTCTTCTTTTTCATATATATTCTTTTTTATTTGACTATAGGACATTCTTTTGCATTCATATATTGTGTTTTAATTGTGACTTCATTGATGCAAAATTTCTTTTTAATCGGATGATGAATAAAAAAGTTATTGTAAAAATAGTAGCCAAAAATGTCCCGAGTGTAACACTTTTTTGTGACATTTTATTTTTTCCATGATGTTCCACGCTTAATAATTCTTTTATTACAAATTGCATTTAAAAAAATGAGTCTTTACTTGAAACCTTGTTATAAAAGCTATTGTTTTTCATGTAAATTATGTTTGACTGTGAAATCTAGCGTGCACCAGTTACATTATGTGTCACATACCCTCAGGAAAAAAAAATCTGGGAAAAAAGTTTTTTTTGTAAGTAAACTGCTGGTAAGTTAACAATGATTTTCTTACAGCTTTTTTTACTTTATAATCCCAAGAAGATATGCTTTGGCTGCAAAATGCATGCCATTAACCTATGATTAAGGACATAATTACGAATCCTGGCTAAAATTAGATCACTTACCCAGAAATGTCCCAAGTGTAACATTTTGTCTTTGCAAGTGTGTCATTTTTTTACTACTTGCATTACAATTGATTTTTCTGTTTATTTCACTTGGCCTTGTCAGTTTTAGCAACTTACTAGAGTTCTGGTCAATGGATTGCACATGTTAGTTTAAAAAAAACAGTCAAAACTGATGTCCCGAGTGTAACACTTTTTTGGCATTTTGTTCTGTCACATGTCAAAGGCACCTGAAAATGTTCTTAACTTGCAGCATTTGTAGTTTGGTTGCTTTCTGACATGGAACTGTGAGTTCTGGCAGCTCGAAACAATGGAATAAAGTATATTGACAAGCTCAATTTTAGAAAAATGAAACTTTTTATGTTTAATTAAAAATGTATTTTATAAAGCTTAAATATCTTTAAATCAGAAAAAAACTGCATTGAAAATTTCAATTACTAAATACTTTAAGCAAAGAACATATTTCATTTATAAAAAATAAGCATTATTGAAATATTGCATCAATTTAAAAGTGCCTTTGTATGTTACACTCGGGACACAAAAATTAAGTTCTGCAATACTTGTCCCTCTACTTGTACTCTTGTCCTGGGCTATCTTCTAGAAGCACAACATTGTTAGCCTGCATCCTTTGCTTTATATACTTTTGTTAAAAGGAATTTATGTTCACATTTAATGGTGACAATGATTAAAAAAAAAAGTTTTAAAAACGAATAATTTATTTCACTTATTAAGATGGACAAACACAAAATAGCAAAGGGTATATACCCAAATGAACGAAATTTTGCAACTAAATATCTAAAATATTAAAGTTTAAAACGTGGTACTAACACATTTCAGGAAAATAGAGCTTATTTTCTTACATGGAGCCGTATTTTGACGTTGTGTTGATTCTTCATCATTAAAGAACAAACAATGTGTTCACATTTCACGCAGTTATATTTTTTCCCGCTGTTTGACCTGATAAAATGCAAATAGTCCCTTAAGTCATGAATACAACTGATATAATATATAATATTAAATACAATTTAACATTAAACAGGTTATTTAAGTTACACAATTTGAATTTATTAAGTATCTAACTCTGACTTTTTGATATTATAAGTTCTGTAACTGCACATAAACATTTCAAATCTAAATAAAAAAATAGTATTTTTTACTTTATACACATGTATACATTCATTTCAGATATGTTTTTAGTTGATTTAATTTTGCTAAGCTGTCATGAATTATAACATGACATGGAAACAACTATTTTATGTCCCGAGTGTAACACAAAACATTTAATATGCCATTTTTCAGAACCTATGTTGAAACTAATAATTTTGTTATACAACCACAACTTTTGATTTTTGTTTCTAGAATATATCAAAATTTTGTGTAACAGGTATTTAAGTGTGCTTCTTTGATGTAGTTTTGAAAATATAGAAACTTTTAGTGCTGTACTTAAAAAAATATTCTTTTAAAATTTGTAAAATTCACATTTTTTAAGAAAAAAATGAAGTTGCAGATTTCTTTTTGCACCAAATTTTATTGTCATTCATATATAATCATACAAATAGTATATATTTAGTCATACACTAGTCATTGACATTATTTAGAAGGTTTAAAATATGTCCATTCTCAGTTGAAAAGTTTTGTTTATTTTTATAAACTGTTAAAAAATCAAAACATTGCCATTTTCAAATATTTTAACCATAACATATTTCATAAAATTCAAACATCCCTTGTTACAATAGACAAAAAATAAACAGCATAAAAGTATGTCTAAATTTGACCCCCTATGTCACTATTGATCTTCATTTTTTTTGAATTCACCCATATAGTACTCTTAGATTGCTAATTATTATACTCAAAGTTGGGCATAGAACATGGCGAACACCACGCCGTGATTCAGTATTAACACGGTCTTGCGACATTTGCGAACATGGGGAACACCACCCGTGATTCAGTAGTTACACGGACTTGCAACATTTGCGAACATGGGGAACACAAAGCCGTGATTCAGTATCAACACGGTCTTGCGACATTTGCGAACATGGGGAACACCACCCGTGATTCAGTAGTTACACTGACTTGCAACATTTGCGAACATGGGGAACACAACGCCGTGATTCAGTATCAACACGGTCTTGCGACATTTGCGAACATGATGATTGGGAACACCACGCCGTGATTCAGTATTAACACGGTCTTGCGACAATTGCGAACTTGGGGAACACTGCCGTGATCAAGTAGTAACACGGTCTTGTGACATTTGAGATCATGGGGAACACCGCGCCGTGATTCAGTAGTTAGACGGTCTTGTGACATTTGCGAACATGGCGAACAAGGCGCCTTGATTCAGAAGTTACACGGCCTTGCGACATTTGAGAACATGGGCAACACAACGCCGTGATTCAGTATCAACACGGTCTTGCGACATTTGCGAACATTGGGAACACCACGCCGTGATTCAGTATTAACACGGTCTTGCGACATTTGCGAACATGGGGAACACAACGCCGTGATTCAGTATTAACACGGTCTTGCGACATTTGCGAACATTGGGAACACCACGCCGTGATTCAGTATTAACACGGTCTTGCGACAATTGCGAACTTGGGGAACACTGCCGTGATCAAGTAGTAACACGGTCTTGTGACATTTGAGATCATGGGGAACACCGCGCCGTGATTCAGTAGATAGACGGTCTTGTGACATTTGCGAACATGGCGAACACCGCGCCGTGATCAAGTAGTTAAACGGTCTTGCGACATTTGCGAACATGACGAACAAGGCGCCGTGATTCAATTGGGTACCTGGTCATCTCGTAACCAAACGTTTTCGTAACCTCTTATTCTTGGTCAATTCGATACCATTATGAAAGTCAATTCGCTACCATTCAACAATCTAATAGTCATCTCGCTACCATCAGTCGATATGTGATGAAAGCTATTGAAATCTTAAACGAGGTGCTAATGGGACCATTTTGCACCTCATTAATGTTTCAATAGCTTTCATCACATATCGGCTGATGGTAGCGAGATGACTATTAGATTTTGAATGGAGACGAGCAAATCCAGTTGTTAGTGTTTGCTTTGAAAAGAACTTAGATAGACTTAATAATTGTTGCCAAAAAATGAAACTTGAATTAAAACTGTTATAATGCGAGCTTCATCTTCTAGCCTAATTTAGTATTGTATTTTAGCTGAGTATTTGCAATTTAAAAAAATATACTTTTAAAGCATTAATTTTTATGTTTCCGAAAAATATTAAAAAGCTTTTAACAAGTGTTTCAAATAATAAATATAATGAATTTTTGAGTCTCTGAAAGACGTGATCTTAACCGAAATAGATGAGAAAGTGACGCAGGGCTTAGACTGACAGCAGTTATACATGAGAAAGTTGCGACATTCTTGAGATTACGCTAAATTCCTGCTTATTACACTGCTAATTAGCGCTACTAAAATGAGCGGTTTCTTTTTATGGTGAGAATAACATGCGTTTGCCCGACAGCGTTGTTTTGAAACATACATTTTATACCTAAAGTTCAACATTACTACACTTAAATATTATATATAAAAGTTAAAAATATTCGTTGTGAATGAATTGTACTCATACATTTTGTGTTCAAAAATGTATATTGATATGGATCATACTTATATAACATAAAAGGCAAGTACGCAAGAATCATTCACGTATATAATATTTAAGTTTTAAAACACATTAATAATACTTTTATTCAAATGTTTAATACTTCAATAAACATAAAGTCATAATGGTGACGAATTAACCATGCTTATTCAAATGGTAGCGAATTGACTTTCATAATGGTATCGAATTGACCAAGAATACGCGGTTACGAAAACGTAAGGTTACGAGATGACTCTAATTCTTAAATAGTTACACCGTCTTGCGACATTTGCAAACTTGGCCTAAAAGGCGCCGTGATTCAGTAGTTATACGGTCTTGCGACATTTTCGAACATGTCGAACACCGCTCCGTGATTCAGTAGTAAAACGATCTTGTGACATTTGAGAGAATAGGGAACACCGCGCCGTGATTCAGTAGTAAAACGGTCTTCCGACATTTGAGAGCAAAGGGAACACCGCGCCGCGATTCAGTAGTAACACGGTCTTGCGATTAGGCGATTGTGGTCCTGTGTTGACGCTCAAAGTGACTTTCTACAAACCTTTGAGTTATTTAGGCAAGTCTCGCACTGAATCTGCAGGTTTTGCATTCTGTGCACATTATGCGGGTTTCTGACCGTATCTCTGTCGAAACTGTGTTAAACTGCA
Source organism: Cyrtodaria siliqua (assembly GCA_037043455.1). NCBI lineage: Eukaryota > Metazoa > Mollusca > Bivalvia > Adapedonta > Hiatellidae > Cyrtodaria > Cyrtodaria siliqua. The sequence continues at coordinate 68,182 of JAWPHD010010037.1, forward strand.
TTCAGTGACGCTCGATGTCATGACGATCCATAACTTTGGTGATTCCAGCGTTTTCAACGTGTTACGGGTTCTTTCTTGCCGAATCCCCTTCCCGTCTGTGTTCAGTAGCGTGCAAGGAAACTGGGAGTCAGTGTGTTGCTTAATTCGGTGATTAGGCGATTGTGCGACTGTGTTGACACTCAAAGCGACTTTCTACAATCCTTGAGTTATTTAGCCTAATCTCGCAATGATTCTGCAAGTTTTGCATGCTGTGTACAATCTCCGGGTTTCTGACAGTATCTCTCTGCAAACTGTGTTCAACTGCCTACAGTAAGGCTGTGTGTCATGATGATGCTTATCTTTGGTGATTCCAGCGTTTTTAGCGTAATATGGGTTGTTTCTTGCGAATCGCCTTCCCTGAAAGTACGAGTACGCGTACTCATACATGTCTTCAATGCAAGTGTCTGTATTTCCATTCCTCTGAGGGAGAGGCGTACCCGTACGGACTGAAAGTACGAGTACGCATACTCGTACATGTTCTTCTTGATGATCATGTATGGACTGAAAGTACGAGTACGCGTACTCATACATGTCTTCAATGCAAGTGTCTGTATTTCCATTCCTCTGAGGGAGAGGCGTACCCGTACGGACTGAAAGTACGAGTACGCATACTCGTACATGTTCTTCTTGATGATCATGTATGGACTGAAAGTACGAGTACGCATACTCGTACATGTTCTTCTTGATGATCATGTATGGACTGAAAGTACGAGTACGCATACTCGTACATGTTCTTCTTGATGATCATGTATGGACTGAAAGTACGAGTACGCATACTCGTACATGTTCTTCTTGATGATCATGTATGGACTGAAAGTACGAGTACGCGTACTCGTACATGTTCTTCTTGATGATCATGTATGGACTGAAAGTACGAGTACGCGTACTCATACATGTCTTCAATGCAAGTGTCTGTATTTCCATTCCTCTGAGGGAGAGGCGTACCCGTACGGACTGAAAGTACGAGTACGCATACTCGTACATGTTCTTCTTGATGATCATGTATGGACTGAAAGTACGAGTACGCATACTCGTACATGTTCTTCTTGATGATCATGTATGGACTGAAAGTACGAGTACGCGTACTCATACATGTCTTCAATGCAAGTGTCTGTATTTCCATTCCTCTGAGGGAGAGGCGTACCCGTACGGACTGAAAGTACGAGTACGCATACTCGTACATGTTCTTCTTGATGATCATGTATGGACTGAAAGTACGAGTACGCGTACTCATACATGTCTTCAATGCAAGTGTCTGTATTTCCATTCCTCTGAGGGAGAGGCGTACCCGTACGGACTGAAAGTACGAGTACGCATACTCGTACATGTTCTTCTTGATGATCATGTATGGACTGAAAGTACGAGTACGCATACTCGTACATGTTCTTCTTGATGATCATGTATGGACTGAAAGTACGAGTACGCGTACTCGTACATGTTCTTCTTGATGATCATGTATGGACTGAAAGTACGAGTACGCGTACTCATACATGTCTTCAATGCAAGTGTCTGTATTTCCATTCCTCTGAGGGAGAGGTGTACCCGTACGATCCAAATTTTTTATTTACTAATAAGCATAAGGCCCAGCAGAGGGCAGCATTAGCATATAAACAATGTAAGAACATTTACAATATAGACACGTGATCATAATGGGTACGGCTATGTAGTTTGTTTAGCATATGTTTTAAACAAGCATGTTTTTCACAATGTGTCTCTGGTAAACTATGCATTATTAACATATATCGTACAATGACCAGTCCAGTCGGAGCACATTCAACATTCCCCAAATATACTTGCCATTATATGATATTTATTAATTTTCAAATATAGCAACATTATAATAATACAAATTCTAAATACTATGTTTTTCAATTTGATAGTTAAAATCGTTAATATCTTACCTAGTGAAGCAACAGTGACTTAAAACATCAAATGTGTTTCCGCCATTCTCCAACGATGTCTGCCGGTGAGAATACGAAAGTGATACTTTAATGTAAAGGCGCACATTATATGTATGCGTATGGTAGCCATGACGAGTGATATCAATGAAAAGTAAATAAATATCTGCTGTAAACTCGATACAATTCCTTATTTCAGGGCCGGTGCCGCACGATAGTAGCAACATTTCGGCAATTTCCTTTCTGTTCCTTTTTTTTCGAAAAGTATTTCAGAACGATCAGGACCGAAATAGCATATTACTACTATTAGCCATATGACTGAATACCTTAATAAACGAGAAATTACATAAATGCGTGTAAGCACACGTATTCACTTTTTCAATTCGCTGGCACTCAGAATTCCGTTGACGCTACTCAATTAATGTGGAATAATCTCGTTTCCATGATTTCATGAAATTAAAAACGACCTTGCCTACTCTCCCAGGAACATTACCGACTGAGTTATCCAGGAGCATTAAACTGCTTGCATAGAGATGAAGCTAAACCTCGAAAACGAGTTGCTTGCGGAGAAAACAAGAGTTTACCAGTCATTAGACGTGGCCCGAAGTTTCTTCGACATCAATTTCTCGAAGTTTAAGATTATACGTATCTTCCCCGTGTATGCGGGGCGGATGGAAAAATCCGACCCGAGGGCACGCGCGGAAGCCGGTAACGAGGCTTGCCGAGTTACTGGCCACGCAGCGTGCCAGAGGGTCTGATTTTTCTATCCGCCTCGCATAAACGTGGAAGATACGTTTTCTTGCATACCTTCAAATTTAAATTTAGTAAAATATGACGTTGTAAATGTCGTTTTTAAACATTTCACCAAAACGCACGTGCATTGTTGTATACTGACGTCACCGTAATGACGCGCAATAATTTGAAGTCAACGTCAAAGAGTTCCGAGAAACGTCGCCGTTTTTAGGACTTCAACTGTTTGTTTTGAAGTACTTTTTTACAAATATATCTTATTTTTACAGTACCCTTTCCAACAGCATGCTTTTAGTCGCGTAGTGCTATCCATTAAAATATTATTCTGAAATGGCGCGAATATGCATGTAAGTTTTCTTACCCAGGGTGGGGAAGACAGAGATTTCCGCCCGCGGTAAATATGCGGAAACGCTTGTCCGTTATGCAAGAAAGGCTTACTATTCTGGTTTAAGTATAAATTGATGTAATTAATGTCTTTTTAAAACATTATTAGAATGGAATTTAAATGGAAATGATGTAACGATAATCACGATAAATTAATTTTAGTTAAGTAATACCAAGTTTATGTATTACTAAGTAATTTCGCTTACTGGAAAAAAACTACTGAAACTTCTTCCAGAAATATGACCCCGGAACAAACAACACCGTACCGTAATAATAAACACACGCTATTGTATAATATAATAGAATCATTGATGTGTTACTTGCCTATTTAATAGCCTAAAGATAACGTATTATTTGTACAGGTTTGGGAAATCCCAGTTATGTGAATTTCGGATATCAACTAATTACCGAAGCGCCGACCCTTCCGAAACATTATAGTCAACGTTGTGAAAATATTCATATATACCCTTTTAATGCAATGCTCTTAACATAAAGACTTGGTTTAAGACGTCTAAAAATGATTACGCCAAATTGTGGTTATAATACCCGTGTTTATTGGACCCTGTTGTAATGGCTCTTATATCAGCTGCAAATGATACCCCAGTTTATTATATGCCTATTACTTTCTTTTTCCATATCCAACAGTAAAAATACAGCACGTCGGATTAAAAAATTCCGTATCACGCAATTGTCGTTTTCAGATTCCTTACCAGCATAGAAGTGGGTGTTAAGTGACGTCATAATAACGTCATTTCTGTTTTGTAATTTCAGAGAAAAGACGTGTACAAGACTAACGGTTCCTATAATCTTTGAATAAATCAAAGGAGGCATATAATAAAAGGAATAATACGACAACTAATATATACTAATAAGACGACTTCCTGACGACCTTGTTCACGTCTCGTTCGGTGTATAAATATGCATCCTAGTTTACACAGCGAACTCGACGTGATACAGGACGACTGAAGAGCGTCCTATAGTAATATTACCTATGTAGCACAGCCTCAATTGGCCGAAAAACGAAAGCACGGGAACTTTGGCACCCAGTGTTGCACAGCCTTAATTGACCATTAGCCGAACAACGAAACCACAGGAACTTTAGCACCCAGTGTTGTCACAAGGCAAGAAGACAGATACAGGGGATTAACTTCCAAGACATTCCATACACATGGGCTTAAATTCTTGATTGAAACAGTCACACGCGCAATTAAATAGTTTACAGTACGGTGTCATCGCTTTTCGTACATTTCAATAGTCTAACAGAGGAATATATGGATTACGAATGAATTTCCGAAACCATACCAAAAATACTACTTTAAAAAATTAAAACAAACAAAAAGTAACTTAAGTATGCCTTTCATACCGGGTATGACATTTTAAACAGTTGAACAGCTTTTGTCTATATGACTTAAACAAGTATCTCAATATTTGAAGAGGCAAAATAAAAACCATAACCATCTCTATGTGATGGCAATGGAAATGGATTTTAATGTATCAACAGCGTGAATTGAAGGAGGTTTGCTGTAATTCTGGAGTTGTTTGGCATCATTTAACCAGTCGGTACAGTAGGTTTCCTCCGGATACTTCGGTTTTGCCCACATCATTATACCACAATCTCAATCACACACCCCTATTTTACAATTATTTATTAAGGTGAATGTGTATTTTACTCGCTTGGGGTTCAGCGAGTGCTCAGATTAGAGTGTTAGCGTGTGTACACACAGGATGTAGCCTATATTAGAGCCACCATGGGGCGTGTTAACAGTGTAGAGCACTCCCGGGAGACGATTACTTTTTGCGCGCAACATGCATTGATCACCATATATCCATTATAACTTTTTGAATGTGTACAAACTTGGTAACACACATGTTTCCCTATATATTATGCCATGGTATATTGTTAAACAAATAAACATGAACAATACAATATATAACGAAAACAATGTCAATTTTATTGTTTATTTCCACAAGCGATATAAATAGTACTGAACAAATTACTAAAGTCTGCAGTGAAGAGTTACACAACACACAGTATAACAATAGATTGCTTATTTAAATCCTTTAAATGTTAGGCTGCTAGTGATCTATCGGCCAAACAAGGGATAATACCCAGGAACAACATTACTTCGAAATAGAAGAGATGATCGATCGAAACAGGGGAAATCAGCTAACGTTGCATGGGGGATCACTGAGTCTAACCCCGGGGATAACCGAGCGTTACAAGAATGATCACCGAACAAAACGACAGAAGAGATCACTGATCGTAACGGGGCGAGTATTAAGCATAATAGGCGCGATAACCGAATTGAACACCAAAGATCGCGTAGCGTAAAAGGGGGATTACCGTACGTAGTATTACTCATGCGTAACGAGGAAGGTTATCGAGCGCAAAGTGGGAGATTACCTAGCGTAACAGGGGAGATAAAAAAGCGTAACAGAGGAGATTACCGATCGTAACGGGGAGTATTAAGCGTAAAAGGGGAGAATACCGAGTTGAACACCGAATGTACCCTAGCTTTACATTGGAGAATGCCGAGCCTAATAGAGGAGATTCCCTATGCATAACAGGGGAGACTACCGAGCCTAACATGGGGGATTACCGAGCGTAACTTACAAGGGAGATTTACCGATCGCAACAGTATAATTTTCACGAGTAACGAAAGATCGCCACGCGTAACAGGAAATATCTTTGCGAGTAACAGGGGGGATCGCCGAGCGTTAGAGGGAATATCTTCGCGAGTAACAGCGGAGATCGCCGGGCGTATGAAAACAGATCATGGAGCGAGAATCGAGTCGACGAGCAAGAGCACGGCTTTAGAGATCGTGTTTAGACAGTGCACATCATCTCGTATCTTGCTTTAGTCAACTTTTTCGAATATTTCAAAACTGGCACTATGAACAAGAACTTTAAAATCATTTGATTCGTCGACATGAAGTATCATTGAGTCTGCACCCCATCCACTGTCAGCAGTTTCGATCGTTTCCGACCCATCCATGATTAGCTGAAAAAATAATGTAAGATTGAATAGAGGTTCTACGAGTTAACGTATTAAAAAAAATGTGTCTGTGTATTGCAGTAAACAGATGAATTTTAAGTCACATGTAAATCAGCAACTAAAATTGAACTCAGCGAAAGGTTTTGGTAGAATCAATGAAGGAGTATACGGAAAAATTTCAGAGTTAATATAATCAGAAAAGCGCACATTACCATTCAAGAGTTAACCTAAGGTGATAGCTGTTCCAGGAATAAGTGAGTGTATTGATGTTAGCATCTGTGTTCTATGGATGTTAAATAGAGGACAAGTGAGCATAAGTGACGAATGGATTCAACTTCCCCCCAGAGACATGCCTGAAAAGGAACAATGTTCTTACGAAATATATCGTAATTTAATGAACTGCAGCCAAGTCTTAACCTGGTATGAATAATATGTTAGTGCCTAGGGTCAGTATTGAAATACATAGGCAATTTAGGAGTATTGCAAAGTAATATTTTGAATTGTTGTACCGAGTCGGCATGTCTGTGGAGTTTCTTAGATTGTATCTAGAATCTTGTGGGCGGACAGGAATCAGATTTCGAAGGTATGGCGGACTTATATTGGTTTTTATTTTAAATATTAAAATAAGCTTGTGGTCAGAAAGGGACTGCCACTTAAGGTCACTTTAAAGTTTTTTTCTATTGAGACTAATTTCGTTGCACCGGTGACGATTCTTGCTGCTTCGTGTTGTATGTTATCCAGGTTCTGTTTTTCCATTGAAGTACAGTTGTCAAAGATAATATCACCATATTCAAGAAGTGGTCGCAGATTATTTCTAGAGTTCTACGATCAAGTGTAATGAGCGTAACATGTTTATACGCATCCATGCCTTCTCTTCGATTTAATCGATATGAGATGACCATGAACCGTCGCTTGATAGAACCATGCCAAAATGTTTCTGTGGTGCCTTTTCAGTAATATCATGATTGAGCATAGTCAGAGGGGGATAAACAGCTCAATAATCAAGTTATCAAGTTATTTTATTTCAATTTTAATTTTATGTCCTAATATTTACTAAATATACGTTTTACATGTACTTCATAATTGTACTACAAACTAGTGCAAATACAAGGGTTCAGAGGTAGTTTTGCATTTTGCGCATTAGAAGCTACCAAGTTGGCAAATAAATATCATCTTGAAATCAAGCTCCCAGGTAGAGTTCCTTTGTTGATAAACCAGCATACATTTTGATGCAATAAAATGTTTGAGATTTCAAATGTACAGATTATATTTACATTCAATGTAGTAGAGTATTTTGTTCTGCAACTCGATTGGAAAAACTTTCCCTCAACGGAAATTTCATAAACGAGACCAGCTCTGCTATGTTGATTCTGAATGATAGAAAAACACAATTTACAGAATCGTTATAACTTAATACAACTCTCCCTCTCCCTTTACCATTGTATAACGAACACAACCTGAAACTAAACATATCAAGGACATATGTTTGCCAGTCAGTTCACAATCCAACTGAACTGTAGTGTAAAATGTAACTGTTATGCATGTATATCCATCTGATTTAAGTAGACTATTTCTATAACAACACACAACATTATCTTGAAATAGTCTGCGTGTGGTTGTTATATGAAAGTCAAACAAAGATATGTAAACTTTATCAATAAAAGATTCTTTCTAACTGCTACCCAGGGGTTACCTTCTACAGATGGACAGACACGAGCATGGCTTACTTTGGCTTAAAGCTGATATTGCATTCAAACTAAAAAAATACCAGTTAACAAATAAATTGTTATGGTTTAAAATAAATACCAACCTATAAGAAGATTGAGCAATCAAGTCAGGGGAAAACTAAAATGGAACGATACTTAAATTATATTGGAATCTAAAGAAAGCAACCTCGCCGGAGCAACTAGTGGTGGCTGACTGCTGGTGACTTCGAGGGAAATGGTAACATCGTGTGACCGAAAGGTTGCTGGCGGAGCCTTAAGTTCAATTGTAGAATCCAATTGTAGAATCCAGGTCTACAATTTCATGAACAAAAAATAAAGTGAAACATTACATGTCTTGGTTGGTACATGAAATCTATTGCTACGTTGTCCATAAGAAGGGATGTTCTACCCTAACGGATGAGTTCAGAGATGTCATTTACAAACAAAGAAAAGAAAATGAAAGAAGGGCTACATTTTCTAAAGGTCTCGCTTGCGTTATTTAAAATAAGTATGGTTTTATTGCATCTCCTAGCTATAACTATCACCCGAGAATCATGCAACAATATTTTAAAAGCTATTACTAACGCATTTAACAAATGACAGTGTCATAAAAGTAACAAGAAATGTAATATAGAAAGCACGACGTTTACCGGTGGATGAAACACAGTCTTTTCTTTACTTTTCACCAAACTGCGTATAAAATATCTGTGTCCCCACGCACATACAAGCAATTCGATGATGCAAGCTACTCTCTACTCGCGTTCCAATGAAGTTGTAATCAAGCAACTTTAAAGCACACTCGAGAACACATCCATCGCTAAGGTTGGCTGCATTGGTCGCAATGTGTTTTGCTTGTCTGGTGGTAACGCCAAGAACAGTTGTTGAGGAACAAAACAATGGTATCGACCAAATAAGTAGGGACTCTCTTCCAAAGGTTACGCAGAAACTAAGAGTGAATCTTGTGGCGAATTGTAACTCCCTTATCTCTAAATTTATATTCTGTGCATTTAATAAATTATGATTCAATATTGCTTTCGTTTAAAATATTATATAACTTTCTGAAAAAGCAAGGTTGCTTTTACATTTTACATAGATCGAAAACCGATATATATGTTACATAATTAAATCATATCAATTAGTTTCAAGTATCTCGACACTTTACAGGTAATACTGACCATGTTATGCAACTATTTTAAAGTATATATTTTAGATTAAATTATTTGAAAGACGGATTTTAATAGATCCGATAGTTTGCCTTTTCTTTTCCGTACAATACAAAACTGTATTACAAATATCGAATAAGATCCTTATATAAGATAAAGATACTGTAATATAAATTGGAGCCTATTTTAGTAAGATAAAACGACGATAACTTGCTTTGTACCATGTTTGTGAGTGTTCTAAACACTATCTCCAGTATACTAGAGTTTAACCATTCAGAAGCTAGAATGCACATACATTACATTACTACATGCTAGTTTCTTTAAGTTGTCACTGACAAAATGGTACAACACAGTAACCTCAACCACTACTCTCATGATGTTAACTATAAACCAATTGTTTTAACATCAGAATGCAATTTTAGTGCTGTTAAAGCTGCACTCTCACAGATTGACTGTTCTGACAACTTTTTATGTTTTTGTCTTGGAATGAGGCAATTTTTGCGTAAATGTCTGGAAGCCGGTGATATAAGGCTGCTGACAAAAGATCAGATCGCAGTTTTTCATATTTACGTACAAAAATGGATGTTTAATGGCTAAACCGTTAGTAACGGTTTAAGAAAAATGAAATTTTCGGCAAGTTTTCCAAACAATTAAGATCTGTTCTATTGTGAGTTATTTTATTTGACTGAATTGAAGTCACTGATGCCAAAATCAGCTGATTCTGAGACAAACAATTAAAAAAATGTCAAAACAGTTAATCTGTGAGAGTGCAGCTTTAAAGAGCTAAGTGTTGTGTTATATGCGTTTGGGTATTCGCGGTGATTTACTGACCGTTCTAAGGCGGTAATCCCAACATTTGTTGATAAAAGTATTCCAATAATACAATGAATGATGCAGGGACAGGCCCGGGAGTCAAACAACTAACAGTTTAACCCTGTTTAGAATGCATGTAATGTATGCCTTTAAGAAGGGTTATACCTCAAACTGTTAGATTTCTGGGCTTGTCCCGTAAAATACATTACGGTAATAAGATATGCGATGTATTGAGAATTGTTATATAAATTGTTAGAATTATATTTCGATGTGTACATTGTGTGTACATTGTTTAATTGTTTCTTGTATCGATTTGGACTATTGGTCACCTGACGTACCGTTCCTAACCGGTCACCTTAACATTTGTTTATCTAGGTATTGTCATGCATGTATTGTCAGTCTATTATGTTGTACGCTATGCGTAGTCGCTTATGTCCTAGCCTTGTGATTTTAGCTTTACATATTGCCCTCTTGGTTTGTCCCCATAGTATCATGCAGTGTTGATTGGACATGCCTAAATATATAGCCTGGCAATGTTTATACAGCTATTTTTAATCTTTTTTACTCTACAATGAATTTAGCTTCACAGTTCTGAGTTTAGAGTTTTGATTTTTGTGTTTAAAAAACGTCGCCTCCCGGGCAAAATGCCTGCTTTTTCCCGTACCCTGAACGTATCGCTAGCATAGGACATGATAACGCTTTACGGAAGTTATAATTTATGAAATGTGAAAAAGTTAAATTTCAAAAACTTACCCCGAATTCTTTTTACAAAACACAAACACGCTAGTCATTAGTTTCGGGTTGTAAATACAATATTGACGTACATTTTTCTCCAACGTCGACGTAAATAGCAAGTTAATAAAACTTATATCGAATTCTAAGTGCATTGTTCTAGTTAAACACGTGTTGTTCGTATATATTGCTATTTTGCTAAAACCCAATGTAACACAAATATCATCTTTTTCATACTTTTAAGCATGATGTAAAAATATCACAAAACAATGTTGGTGTAATGGGTATTACTCACAAAGGATATAAAAAGTATTAAACCTATTTCCAAAGGGTATTGAGGCAAGCGAAGCCCGCCAAAGACACACATGCACAAACACACGCACGCACACCCACACGCACGCAGTCAAACACACTTTTTTGCCACGGTAACATTCTTTTACAACAGACATAGAATTTATCTAAATGATCTTTACTCTCCCGAAAAAAGTAACCATTTTCATGCACACCTATATTTGTATCGTACTTTTTGACAAACAGGTTAAAGAGCTCGAACATTGTCTATATGTTTTGGGAGTGTTTGTTCTTTGAACAGAAAGGTAAATAAGCACTGAACTTTACATTGTCAATGCCAGACAGAAGCCCATTCGAAAGGTCGGACAATTTGGATCGTCGTCGCCGTCGTTGAAAACGTCGACTTCGTGCCATAACTCAACCGTTCAAAATATTCAAATGAAACTTGGTACATAATTATGTTGCCAAATGCATTATGCACGTGTATATTAAGGGTCACATTCTGGCATTAGTAATTCTTGAGTTATGTCCCTTTTCAATGAAAAACGGGAACGGGTGAGCATTGTCATTCACTCCAATAATAATATAGGGTAATTCTTTGTTTCAGTGTAAGATCGTATTATATTTCATCGAGTGATCATCAAAAGCTAGATTTCATGAGCGGCGTATCCACGAGTGAATTATTTATTGTTGGTGTTCACGAGGTGAAATTTATGCGATCTTACACTGAAACCAATAATTTTGCTTTTTATTACATGCCTAAGTTCCGTTTCATATATAAATCACCGGTCGATAGTTTTAACTATTTGACTGGGTAGCTAGCCAGTCAATAGTCAATAAATAGGCAACTCACGGCAACCCAATGTTAACTTCAACTAATATTTTTGACCAAAAAAGTAGTCAGCCCACCCTCCCACTCCTCCCCCACCCCTAAGGTAGTCTATTTACTGAATAGAGTAATTTCACAAACGGGTTTTATGGCCAAGTGAAACTTCTACATGTACTGATTTTCTGGTACACAACTTTAATTGAAGTACACGGTGTGCAACCGCTCTGTTATACCAATACACAAAACGCAAATCGATCAACATGTAACTAGAAGTAGATCTGATAGCAATCGTTTTATACGACTCGATCACATTTTATAGAGTTGATACTCACGAAATTGTTACCATAATTCTTCACCCGTTTGGACTATTACGATTACAGGAGGCTCTTTCAAATTGTCCAATTCATATTAACACGTTTAACACTCATCCACACAAGCACACGCGCGCGTACAGGTTTGTGTGCTCACACTATTAATCTCTATTGGAACCAGATTGCTTTAAATAAAATTAATATGTTTTAAATGTGTCATCAAAATGGACAAAAGTACGTTGTCACATTTATTATTTTAACACTTTTACTCACATCACAGTTACAAATAATGAAAGTTTGCGATCGAAAATATATCCTATCAACGTTTTGATCAGGAACGTTATTTCGCTGTGCCAGTGATCAATCGGCTCATCGATCGAAATACTAGAGATCATCTATCGAAACCCTGAAAAATCATCGAACGTTACAGGGGAGATGACCTGGACTAGCTCGGGAGATAAAAGTCATTGCCAACGAAGGCGACATGTGGGATCACCAATCATCGATCGTATAGGGAAAAGTGTTAAACGTTAAAGGGGAGATAACCGAGTTGAAAACTGAAGATCACATAGAGTAACAGCGGACTTATCGATTGTAGCAGGGGGTATTATACATGCGTAGCTTAGGCGATAATCGGGCGTAACAGGGGAGATTACCGAGCGTAATAGGGAATTTTATGGGGCGTAAGCGAGCGTAAATAGGGGACAATTACCGAGCGGGATAAGAAAGATTTCCGAGGAAAGATTACCGCGCATAACAGAGGAGATATTCACGAGTAACAGGGGGGGAGGTCGCCGAACATTACATCACATGTTTTCGCGAGTAACAGGGAATCACTGACCATAACAAAGGAGATCATCGGGTGTTACACGGGAGGTCAACATGCATAACAGGACAGATCAACGCGCATAACAGATGATAAATTCACGAGTAGCAGGGGGGATCACATAGCGAAATCATCGAGGGTAACAGTGGAAATCGCCGAGCGTAGCTACAAGGCTTTATAGTACGCACATAATCCTGCTAAAACGTTCTATCTTGGTTGTTGAAAAGAAAAAATCGGAATATAAATATTTTTGTCTCGAAACTTAGTTAAAAAGTGATCAAAATTTACCAGGATTAGTTTATTAACAGTGTTGTAACAGTACCAAATAAAATTATAACGATTGTGTGGCCAATTACGGTGTGTTAGCACTTTCAAAATGTCAAATAAAGGAGGCAAAGGTGGAAAAAATGGCGGCTCGGTCGGAAAACCTGTTGATGGTGCGAACCTCCAACCGGAGGTACCCACAGACGCTTCTCCCTACCCATCAGCACCGTATATATCCCCCTACAGCGGTGCACCTACTTATTATCCCTTTCCCATCCCGGGAGGTGCTGGATCCATGTTTGCCCCACCAGGATTTCATAATCATACAGGAATCCATCAGGGACCCCAGGGACCCCAGGGAACACCGGACAGTAGTGTTCTCAGTATGTTCAAGGAACTAAATTCACGCCTGAAATCCATGGAAACCACACTTACAAAAATATCCCCTATAGAGAAAGATGTGTCTTACCTGAGAACTCAAATCCATGATATCCGTGAGGAAAGCAAAACCTCGACACATAGACTGAATGAGATAGAAAACTTTTGTGTCGAGTATAGTAAAGTTAGCGATGAGGTACGTAAATCCAAACATGAAACTGACCATGAAATCCGTTCACTTAAGAAAAATAACACTTTCTTAGCCTCCCGTATCGAACATCTGGAAAATGAAAATGAGCGCATAAATTTACGCAACTTAGACATCCACGCTAAAATCATGGAGAACAATTTGATTTTCTTCGGGATTGATGAGGCCCGTCCTCCATATCCTCCAGATACGTCTAGAGTACAACAAAGAGAATCCCCTGAAACAACTCTGCGGAGATTTCTGAAAGACAAGGTACAGAATAATGAGCACATTTCGGGTGAAGCTCCCATAGATATAGACAATATTAGATTCAATAAAGTTAGCAGACAAGGGGACCCTAAAAAGGCAGCAAATTCTTACAGAAACAGGCCTATTGTGGCAATTTTTGAACGCTTCAGTGATAGGGAGGCTGTACGAAAAGCCGGAATCGTACTTAACAGAACGCAAAGAGCACACAAAATTCATGAACACTTTCCGATGGAATCGAAGACAGACGCAGACGGTTGTACCCGGTCGTGCGCATGCTGGCGCAACAAGGTGAACGGGTCAATCTGGTGAAAGACAGATTATATGTCAATAATTCCCTCTATGTACCAGAAACTGGCTGCTACATTGACACACGTGGTGATCGACGGTCTCTTCGCCCACCAAACCCGCCTTCATATGGTGAACAACGCGAGCTGTACTCGAATAGGAACGCCCCTCAAAACGTCACGCAAAACGGCGCTCCGCGTCTTTTTGCCCAACCGTCAGGACAGAGAAACGACGTTTCAACGAATGATCAACACACGTCAGCGTCACAGCCCATTCCACACCCTCAACCAACATCACGCTCACTCTTTGAAACTCCGAATCGATACAGGATTCTTGCAGATAATGGGCCTTCAGTAGTAGAACGTTCAGCGAAGCGCAAAGAACGTTCCCCGCTCGAAAATGACATAACTAAACGTCAAACCGTCGATACTGACGTTAGTGATAATAGTGGTGGTGTAAATGTGGACGAACAGGAAGTCTTGTCCAACCCTTGGTCTTTAAATGTCTGCCCAGCTATGGATGCCCCCACCGAACCTCGGGATACTAACGACCAAGTGTCTACTAAGAAATAGGTCAGGCTCGGAGAGTCACTGTCCACATGTGAACTGATCAGGAACGATAAAAGTGCACGTGCAAACTGCCCTCTGTACAATGATTGTGATCACGATTACTATGTACATATACCCATGCTTAAGAATGTAGATAGTACTTTAAACCACTCTATAAACACATTAAATATTGACAATTTCGGTACTCATTTATGTGACTGCACTAATACGTATAACTATTATTACTATTGTAATTTAAATTCGGATTCTTACTGTTTTAATTACGATCAGATGTTATTAAACGTATTTTGGATCTCGGAAGTAATTAGCATATTGAATTATACCCAGTATGCATTGTTTTATACAGTTATGGACTATAATTATTTAAATGTGTTATGTCAGTCCTTGAGCAACTACTTATTCGAGTTTCATTGTGCATGTTCTTTTTGTAATTTGTATTATATGAATCGTATTATTCCTTCTGAATGTCTAATACATCTAGCATATTTCACACATTACATAGACTTGATATTGTATGGAAATTGTATAAATAGCAATGTTTGGTCATTCATGCATTATTTGGTTGGTAGATTTATGTCATATTCTACAAACTTATTGCAATATTATACATGTAAAATCCCAAATTTTAAAGATTTATACAGTTACACTTTTGATACTAACACTTATCTAAATGCTATAAATTGTATATTAACTATGCGTCAAATAATGTTCTGTAGCGAAAATTATATAAATGTATGTAATAGAACGTTAAATCGGTTAGAAGACTACATACATGTGTGTATGAATAACAGTCAGTTTTTTTAAAGCAATATATGTAATTGTATTTCTTATGAAACTAAACACTGTTGTTTTGAATATTATTATGATGATATACGTTTTTCTGAAAATTCTTATGGACTTGAACCTTCTAGGAAATCATGTTTCAATACCAAATTGTTTAATTATGACAACGGTGAATACACAAATAATAGCACCAATGATACTAATAACATTCATAATAACAACGAAAACTCCACAAACAACAACAACAACAGCAACAACACCACCACCAACAACAACACCAACACCAACAACAACAATCATATCAACAACAACAACACCAACAACAACAATCATATCAACAACAACAACATCAACAGTAACCCTAACAACAACAACAACAACAACAACAACAACAAGACAAGCAATAATATAGAAAATAGTGATCTATTTCATTTGAATATGCTAAGCTTAAATGTATGTGGTTTAAAAAGTAAACTTAATAGTCCTGAATTTCTGGACCTGATAAATAGGTTTTCAATAATTGGGTTACAAGAAACCAAGCTTGATGATCTTGATTACGTTAAAATCGATAACTTTGATTTATTTACAAAAAATCGTAAGAAAATAGCTAGGAGAAAATCTGGAGGGATTGCTATAGCAGTTCATAAGTCAATTTCGAAATATGTATCGGTAATTGAAACAGAGAGTAATCTTATACTTTGGTTTACTATCGCGAAGAAATTAACTAAAACGGAATCGGACATACTTTGTGGCGTAACATATATACCACCTGAAAATTCGGACTATGCACGCGATGACCCGTTTTTAAATATACAAGTTGAATTTAATAACTTGAGTATTAAATATGATCTAGTTTGTTTATTCGGTGATTTCAATTCACGTAGTAAAAATATACAGGATTATATTACAGCAGACAAATCGTTCTTGGAATTACAAAATCTACCGCAAGTGTACGAAGAATATGAGAACGAAATGTTAAAATTTGACGCGTCTGATAAAATTTCTAAAATAAGAATAAACTGCGATAAAACAACAAATAATTATGGTAGTCGATTCATTGAATTCTTGCAGTATAACAACCTTTATATTCTTAATGGTAGGACAAATGGGGATGAAAATGGACAGTTTACTTGCAAGGGCGCGAGTGTTGTTGACTATTTTATTTGTAGCTCATCACTTTTTAATTTCATAAATCGTCTGGAAGTACTCGAGTTCTGTACCTTGTATTCAGATGCTCATAATCCAGTAACTTTAAATGTTGTAGTTTCGATCGAAGAGGAACATACACAAACCAATGATTTTCCAAGTATAAAGTTGTGGGATAGTAAAAAGGCAGAAGATTTTCTAAGAAACTTTAATGTAGAAAATATAAAAAAGATCGATGACAAATTACAATCCTTAACATTAAACCAACTACCATCTCAAGTCAAAATTGATGAAATTGTGTCCGATATTTCGAACCTTTTTGTTGAAACATCTATATCAACGTTTGGATATCATAAAGCTAAGACAGTGAATAGGAAGTTTCCTATATGGTTTGGCCGTGATTGCCGTGAAGCCAGGAAGAGTTTTCATCAAGCAAAATATGCTTTTAAGTTAAACAGAAATTTGATTTACAAAAACATACTTCGAGGTGAAAGTAAAAAATATAAGTCAACATTAAATAAATCCAGTCTTGTGGGGAAAATTCGTCCTTTTTCGTCAGTAACCTTGGCCTAAGACAGGGAGAGAGCCTTTCCCCGATCCTTTTTTCTTATTACTTAAATGATTTACTTGCCTTCTTAAGATCAAATGATAATGAGGGTGTTAAAATTGAATATTTTGCAGACGACTTAATTCATTACCTAGATATTCTGGTTCTGCTATTTGCGGACGATACTATTTTGATTGCAAGGTCAGCACATGATTTTCAAAAATGTTTGAACGACTTTGAAGAATATTGTAATACATGGAAACTCCAAATTAATATAAACAAAACAAAAGTAATGATATTCGGCACTAACAGGAGAACATGGAGAAACTACTCGTTTAAGATTAACGATGAAATATTAGAAATAGTCGATAATTATAAGTACCTCGGTGTAGTGTTTAGCCCGACTAGAAAGTTCAATAAAGCAAAAGAACATTTAATTCAACAAGCTAAAAAGGCACTCCATCTATTATATAAACGAATATATAATCTTGATCTGCCAATAGATCTACAACTTAAACTTTTTGATCATACGATTTTACCTATCCTTACATATGGTTGTGAAGTAATTGGATTTGAAAACACTGATTGTTACGAAAAAATTCATTTAAATTTCCTACGTAAAATTACAAATTCTAGGAAAAGTACACCAGCGTATATGCTATATGGGGAATTAGGTCGTTATCCTATTAAACTGACTATCAATAAACGAATACTCAATTTCTGGAACAAACTAGTCCTTGAAAAGGATTCATATGCAGCATTGGTATATAAAACAATGGCACAGAGTGGTATAAACTACAAGTGGCTTAATCATGTCAAAGCTTTGCTAAACGACACTGGATTTTCCTATATATATAATAATCAAGAAACATTGACAAGTAAAAACATAAGTAGTTTAGTAACCCAGACTCTCAAAGACCAAAATGTTCAAGTCTGGCGAGAGAAAATGAACGAATCGCACAAAGGTGTTCTGTATAGTAGTTTTAAGGAAGAAATCAAGCTTGAAAGTTATTTGTTGAAATTACCATGGAGTATAGCCTTGGGAATATACAAACTAAGAAGTTGTAATTTTAAATTTCCTATAGAAACCAATGCATGGCGAGGTATTCCTTACAACGAAAGACACTGTCCTTTCTGCCCAAATATTATAGGAGACAGTTTTCATTATATACTCGAATGCTCGAAATTTCGTAACAAAAGGGAAATCCTAATCCCGAGATATTATAGAGAAAACCCAAATATACTTAAATTCGCAGAACTACTAAATAACGAAAATAAAACTGTAGTGAACGATTTAGGCAAATTAGCAATTTTCCTAATTAAAACAGTAACTACCTAAGACAACCGTAAAAAGTAATTTCTAGTACGAAAACCTACCTGTGACGGTGGTTGGTATCCATTGGAATGTCATTGACTTTTAAATTTACACACTCATTCATAAAATGTATTGAAGCACGTGGCGTTTACGGTGTGCACATGAATTGATTGAACCCACTATCATAAACTGTTTAATACCGTTAGAAGCTTTTCCCAATACTTGCATTACGTATCGAAGATTAACGGATCTTGCGCAATAGTCAATGTTTATGTAGATTCTGAATATACTAGTACCACAAATTTGTTTCATCTTTATATACTTGTTAAAAATGCTCAAATGTATTCTATAACTTACTTTAAATACCCTTGTCACTGTTCCCGCAATTTTGTTAAACATGTTTGCAGAATACTAATTCACATACAAATATTATCGATTTAAAACGAGATATATATATTGTTAGTAACATATTCATTCCCATCTTGTTAACCGATGCTATATTTACATAATTGATGCAGTCTGTTGTAACAAATGTTACCATGACAAAATAAAGGTAATTGTTGTTGTTGTTGACAAAGCACAGCATAACAATAATAAAATAACAAAATTAAGAACACTTAAGGGAAGTAATCCAAAGGATTTTTGGAAAATTATCAATAATAAAGAAATAAGCAAAACAGAAGCATCTGTCGAAGATCTATATACTTTTTTCAAAAATGTGAATTATGATGCGGAAGTAAATAATCATGATATTGAAAGTAATCGTAACAATACTCGTGATAGCATTGTTGTTGAAAATCCGGTTAATAATAATGTCATTGATACAGAAGATGATGCCTATACTAATATCAATAACGAATACGTAAACTCATCAATTACAGAGGACGAAATAGAAAAGGCAATTAGAAAATTAAAGAATAACAAAGCCAGTGGCATCGACAACATTGTGAATGAACATATTAAACACACTTACCACATAATGAAACATGTTTATGTCAAATTGTTTAACATTATATTCGACAGCGGCTTAGTCCCAGAAGTTTGGACAACCGGAATAATAAACCCAATTTATAAAAATAAAGGAGATAAAACAAAACCTGAAAACTATCGTCCTATTACACTTTTGAGTTGTCTAGGTAAATTATTTACTAGTGTTTTAAATAACAGAATTACAATATATGTAGAAAATAATAAAATAATTAATAACTGCCAAACTGGTTTTAGAAAGGGATTTTCGACATCAGACAATATGTTTGTCTTACAGCATTTAATTGCAAACTTAAACCACCAAAAGAAGAAACTTTTTTGTGCATTTATAGACCTTAAACAAGCTTTTGACAAAGTATGGAGAGAGGGATTGTGGGAAAAAGTACAAAATTGCAATATTGATGGTAAATGTTTAAACGTTATTAAGAACATGTATAGCACTATTAAATCATGTGTGTTCTCGTCAACTTCTTCGAAGTACTCAGATTTCTTTCCGTCTAACATAGGTGTGAGGCAAGGGGAAAACCTTTCGCCTCTTTTATTTTCTTTGTTTCTTAATGATTTACATAGCTACCTTCAGTTAATGCCTACAGTAAACGGAATTTCAGTACAATTAAATGAAGAAAATGCACTCCCTCAATACTTAAAACTTTTCATTATGTTGTATGCTGATGATACAATCATACTTGCAGAAACAGCAAACGATCTGCAAAATGCGCTTGACGCTTATAATAGTTACTGTACTAATTGGAAGCTAACGATAAATACAACAAAGTCTAAAATAGTAGTGTTTTCCAAGGGAAGGCCATCAAATTTTAATTTTACACTAAATAATCAGCCACTAGAAACTGTCAACGAATACAAATATTTAGGAGTTTTGTTTAGTAGAACGGGGTCTTTCTATAAAAACAAAAAACATGTTGCAGCTCAGGCAACAAGAGCTACATTTAGTCTTTTAAGAAACTCTAATAGACTCAATTTACCTATTGACCTCCAAATTGACTTATTCAATAAAACGGTGAAGCCAATACTACTCTATGGTGCAGAAATATGGGGGTACGGCAATCTAGATATTATAGAAAGAGTCCAACTTAAATTTCTAAAGTACATTTTGAAGATGAAAAGTTCAACACCAAATTATATGGTTTATGGAGAAACTGGAATCGCACCAATAGCTCTATATATTGAAGAACGAATGATTGTTTATTGGACACGTTTGTGTAATGGTAACACTGGCAATACTAATAATAACAACAACAACCACATCAACAAACTTTCATCTGTCATATATAAATGTATGTTAAATAAAACACACACGTTACCTGAAAATACTCTAAAAACTCGTTACCATTGGTTCTTTGCTATAAAGACTATTTTAATAAAGTGTGGACTAATAGACACCTGGGAAAATCAACAGTTCGTAAATCATAAGTGGCTTAAATTAACAGTAAAACGTAAATTAAAAGATTTATTCTTAACAACTTGGTATTCACAAATTGACAACTCAAGCAAAGGTCAATTTTATAAATGTTTCAAAAAATCATTCGGCTATGAAAAATATCTTCATTCCACACCAAAGTCATTACTGTATCCAATCATAAAGTTTAGAACAAGAAACCATAGACTTCCAATTGAAACGGGTAATTGGAATAGAACACCAGTCAATGAAAGAAAATGTCAGATATGTAATAAAATAGGTGATGAATTTCATTTTTTATTTGAATGTCTTATTTTTGAAAATGAACGAAAACAGCTTATCAAACCTTATTTTTACAGACATCCAAACACTTATAAACTGGAAAAATTGTTTAATACGAATAATAAAAAGGTTTTCTTGAATCTGTGTAAAATGTCAAATGTTATTCTCAGACATAACCGTTAATTGCTTAACTCTTGTAATATATATATTTTACTAGATGTTAATTGTTCTAGTTATAACTTGGCAAGATGCATTTACATTTGTAAGTAAATGCATTTATTTTCTCTAACACATATACTACAATGCTTTTCGAATCTTATTTTACTAGCAAGTGACTCTCCCATTGTATTAAATAGTATAACTATGGTATTACTATTACACTGTTTATAACATTAACTCTTTAATACTTAATTATTCAATATACAAAGTTTGGTAAAACGTTTCACCGATATTTGTGTTAAAATCTATGTGAGCCTCTACATTGCATTGTCTTTATCATTCACCTCAATGTTTTCATGTTGTACATGGATTTGAGAGAATAAACGTATTGACTTGACTTGACTTGGTTTAGTCAACCTTTTCGAATATTTCAAAACTGCAACTATGGACAAGAACTTCAAAATAGTCCTCTTCCAGAGAAAATACGATTGACAGCACAGGAAATTCACTTTCACGGGTGTCAATTGATTCCAGCTAATTCAGGTTATACTGAAATAAATAATATTTAGTTGAGGTTTCGGGAGTATTCGAAATATCATTAATCATTAGTGCTTGATGGTTACATAAAAGCTAACCGTTGTTCTTTAAAGGTTGGTCTGTAGATCAATGAAAGTCCGAATGCAGATATGTAAAAACGCCGCAAAAATAGCTGTGTAGATAAATACATACATAGGAAACCGTGACACTTCAAAAATGAGAACAAAATGTATATTCCCATGAAATATCATCAAACATTTCAAATAGTGCTCCAGTGTATATATATTTATTGAAAACGTAATACTAGTAAAAAAATAAGCTTTAGTTTGCCGAAACGCGTTAGTTCATTGAAAAGTTCATGTTTTTGACTTGAATTATCAAAATTACGTCCATTTGGGTACATGTAGGACCCGTCGCTATTTGGTGTTTGTCAATCTAGGTTATTAAAATAAATCCATTCAATAATACAAAGGATGATGCAGGGACAAGCCCGGGAGTCAAACATCTGCTGTGCATATTAATAATACAAAGGATGATGCAGGGACAAGCCCGGGAGTCAAACATCACCAACTTTAAAAAGGACTAATTGGCACTATGACTCTGTGAACGAGAGCCGTTGAAACCCAACAGCCAGCATAATACTACTAGGAAAAACGTGTTGTGCATTTGGAAAATCCAATGCATTTCTTACAGAAACATAGAGTAATTAGCAAATACATTTTTATCTGACTTATAAAAAACTATCACTAAGATGTTTTGAAAGAAGAAAATCGCCTAGAACAGTTCCCAGGTAATCAATATTTTGTTTAGTGTTACCCGACCCACAGTTTAGCTTTGAGAAAGTTCGTATTTCTTATTTGGCTACCCCTTAATTCCTATATCAATGTTAATGAGTTGCATGAAAGAAACCCTGACAACAGGAGCCTCCGATCTCGCTCAAGAATTAATTTATATTGCACATAATGTCTACGTAAATTGTGACATTTATTTACTTCCAAAAAAGTAGACTTTCTTGAAAGCGCCACAGTGTGTTTTGAGCCACGCCACAACTCCATTTGGAAACTCATCCATGCACAACTAGTCATCACCATCAAGCTTGAGAAGATTATTCTGAAAGAAAACAAATACAATTTAAACAATGTTTATAACTTAGGTTTTAAACCATACATGTAACTGATTATAAAAAATAACAGTTAGTAGGGCAATTGTGCAAGTTGCACTTTCGTTATCTTGCTAAAAAAGTGTTTCTCCAACGCATTACTCATTACCAAAATATAGACAGACAATGCCCGATCTAGTATGATAATTCAGTTATAGTTCAAGTGTTCAGCTTTTAACTTCTTTAAAGAGCAGAAAGTCATCTCCTTTTGGTTTTGCTCATTTTGTTATGCACAGTCATGCGAACCTGTCTCGCAATGACTTAATGCTACAAGGTACACATGAATATTGTCTCCGTTGTCATAAATCAAAGGCGTAAAAACATTAATACGGAAGTTACTATATATAGTAACAAAATTGGCAGGTTTTCGAGGTCTTTATGCAACTTTTGCGGCATAATGAGATCTCGGCCGCTTTCGTTTTAAAAGAAGAAAAAACGTTATCATTGTTAGTAGTGAAAGTTTAGTTTATAGGCTATATACCATTAAATAAAATCCTTCTATACTCTATACAAACTTGACCATGTTTGGTCTCCAATTTCACCATGACAGAGCATTTCAAGACCCTTATGACCATACATTGCTAAAAAGCTTGAGTTATAAGCTTCAAAATATCAGCATGAGAAAAAAAGTTATATGATGTAACTCAAAATATTCAGCCTTAAACATACACACCCATTTTTGACACGCTTTCGGCCGCCATTTTCACCTAGGAAAGTAGGTCTCAAAGTCGATATTCTAGAGCCATTTAGACACAAAGTAGTGCAAAAACATGTCCATTTTCTTATTATTGACAATGTAACCTTCCAGTGGCTGCACATACACATCATTTTACATAAATTTGACAAATCCATTGCCTTCCATAGAGAATCATTAGTATAAATATCTAACTTACAGCATGTAACCCTGAGTAGTCACTTCCGAATTGGCGTAATGCGTCCTAAAATAATAACGTGGACCTCATCGTCGGCAACCACGGCACTTTTTCCATTTCCATTCCATACAGTACACCGTGGGATTTTTAACTGTCAACTTCTCGTTTTAAATCAGGAGAGATAACTCAAATGGCATGCTACAGTGTTGATCAGTGTTTACATAAACAATATCGGTTGGATTGAAAATCCCTGGTAATTTTGTTTTCAAAATCATTCAGTCATTTTTCTGTTGATAATTATATTTATTATATCATTGGAAAGGTATTAAAATTCATATTTTTAATATGACTTTTAATTTTCAATAAAACATTTAGTTCGAATTATGTGAGTAGTTAAACTTAGTAAACCTTAGCTAGTATTAATCGCAATCAATAACCATGACGTCATATTGGGGTTTTGTTACTAAATATAGACACCAAGGCGCATTGAAGATAAATATTTGAATTGATTGGCATTGACATCCACTGAGGTCCACTCGGAACCAATGAAAACGCCTCGATAATGAATCACGGTTACGAGAGTTCCCCCACTATCTGTCCCACGGTGTACACGAAGCTATACAGCGTAGTGTGTATCGTGGGTATCCGACGATGCGTGGACCTAGGATTTTAACTTATGTTCAAGGGAAACAACCGCGACTGAAAGTGATCTCGTTCTATGTGGTAATGGTTTTATGTCACGTTTACAAAATGGAGCGATCGAGCGCCAGGAATTTTGAATCTAAGTATTGGTTGAAATGATCACCGAACAATTCTTTTTAACATACCGTTATAACAGACCATCACGTTGTGTTAGATTTCCTAAAATGGTACACGTCTTTCCCCCACAGAAACACAGTAGAGCAGCGGCTTTAATTCCTTCGTCAAAATGTTCACAATAGCTTTCAAGGACTTCTCAAAGGTGTATTGCGCATATATCAGGGTGAGGAATCACGTGATTTTGACGGGGTTCTCACATGGGTCACCACGGGTCAAAACGGATGTAAACAAAACAGTGAGTGACGTTTTTCTCTTAATATCTTTTTTTTACCAAAACACATTGGAATTTCTACTAGCTTATAAAAGAATACGTTACTTACTGTTTCCAACCATGTGAAATGTTTAAGAATCAGTTAATTTTTGACGATGCTATCCTTGGCCAAAATTTCCAATTGACGGAAATTTGTCGAAAAATGCTATGCTGTGTGCGCCGTGAAATAGCTATTTTATTGAAATTATCACAAATTAAAACGTTTGCGTGGAATGTATTGCATTATACGTATTTGATAATATTGACTTTAACAAATGGAAAAATAAGTTTAAAAAAAATCCATGTAAATTAAGTCCACGCACGGATTTACATAATTGCTGTCGTTAACGTGTAAAATAGAAATCGCTGTAGTTAACGTGCAATTTATATTCCTGCATCCGTTGAATAGCAATCGTTAATGAGCTTATCAAATATCAATGGGTCTATATCACATTACTCCTGTAAACAATGTACGTGTATACGCAACATGACACTCCCAAAGGAGTGGCTTGGTTAAACTTAGGTGTTAGTTTACACCGTATGTTGCTTAAGTCGAAACTATTCTTTTAACTACATATCCATTTGCTGTGACTGAATAATAATATATTCATTTTTGTTTTCAGTGCAATTCAGTATGGAATAATCGAAATCAAGCAGTAACGATCGTACATGGTCTAGATCAACAAGCCTTTCAAATCAAGGTACCATGGTTTCATTCTTGTTTTTTTTGTGGATGCCAATTTAAAGTTTTAGCACGAACACTTTTCGTATACCAACAATATCAAAATTGGTTAAATAACATAGCGACAGTCAACGTAGTTACACATATAATGTGCGTACCTCGTTTACATCGATGCCGAACCGTTAGTTTTTTAGTGGGGTTATATAATATTAAGATCATAGAAATCGGTAGCATTATTCAATTTATTGAAATTGATTTTACAGATGACTTGCAGTTAAACGTTTAAAAGAAATGCTACTCTCGTGGAACACGAGAAGAAGTTTCACTGTTGTGGAAAGTGGCTTCGCAAACCCAGCTACCTTAAGATCTCATGGGAGAGAGAAGAGGCTTTCATGTGACAACTGTGGGCAGACTTTCGCCATCAAAGCTGATTGAGGATAAAGCTCGACTGAACAAATATTTTATTATGTAATCTTACGTTTGCAAACCAGATTTAGTTATTTTACTGTACTTTATATTGCATCTAAATGTAAATTACCCATATGTTAAACCAATGCTGTTTAAGGTCAAAATAATTTTTCTCTTATTGTTATGTAGTTTCTTTTGTTCTGAAGACATATTAATTTCAATATGCGGTTTCTCTGCTCAAAAAAGAAATGCACAATTTAATTCGAACTGTGATATTAATGCAAGATCTGCTATTTTCTGATTTGCCAACTGTGCGAGGTTCCATACGGCCTTGTTGGTCAACATATTACTTGGATGCTATGTGTTTAAAGACAATTTTTGTATTTAATCATTGAAACCAATTTCTTTGTTTTCTTTGTACAGGTACATACGCTTTGTCATTAGGTGAACACACTTAAAACATATTAACTAAGTAATTATCCAAGTTATACATCTTAAATTGCGTTACTGGGGGAGTAGTTTGCTCCACAAATGTTGATATAACCCAGACTATGAGAATTATTTTAAAATGTTCATAACTCCAATGACAAACAAGTCGATAGGTCAAGAAATATATGACAGGCACTACATGTACTATAGTTCATGGTTGTGTTGTTTACCAATTATCGCAGTAATACGTATTAAATGTGGAAGTGTATAGTATATTAAAGGGACTCGTGTTCACAAATTGGCACCAAAAAATATGTTTTCCTGGTAATGTATCTGAAAACACTTATTGTGTCATTATCTTTTAATGACTTGACCTTCCGATTGATGCAGTATTTAAGATTGAACTTCCAATATTGATACAATATTTAAGATTGCCTTTCCAATTATACAATAATTCACATATATTATAAACATGTAAAAAAATAATTAATAATAATAATAATGATGATGACATGAAATAGTTTTTTTACCAGACTTCGGTTTGCCTTAAGCTTTAGCTAGTTTAGGCATGCATATTTTGTCTAGAGGTCACGGCCGTGGTGAGTTTTTCTAATACTTTTCTTTACTTTCCCGGCGTGTCCAGGATTCGAGGTAAGAAACGTGGATGTATGATTTGTATCCATATGACGTAAATCGTACATTTCCATTTCTTTGTGAATATCACACAAAAACAAGATAGTCTAGGAACTTAACTTAATCTCTACCTTTTCTTTTAAATTTGTCCAACAACTTTTTAACGGCTGTTTCCCTATGAATATCAAATTTTTAATACCTCTTGCTGAACCACAAATCTTCCTATCAAAATTCAAAACTACCATAAAATTAATAACATATGAAAAGAAAAACCATACCTTTAATCATAACTCTTAGTTGCGTTTATGTTTTGTTTAGATATTTTCCATCAACGTGAACTAAATATATTTTACTAAACCTATAATGCACACTTGTCGTTGCACAGAGCAAGAGCGGGGTTGATTACATGAAACCCAGGGGCGGATAAAGGATTTTTGACGTAAGTAGAGCGCAACTTTTCTGACAGGAGCCCCCTTCTGCTAACCAAAAATTGTATTATTTAAATGATGGTGGGGGAAGCCATCACCCCCGCCCCCCCCCCCCCCCCCCCCCCGCCCCCCCCCCCCTCCCCCCCCCACCCCCCCCCCACCCCCCCTCATCACCCCCCCGCCCCCCTACACACACAGCTTTTCTCTTTATATGTTCTGAAATGGCGGATTTGTGTGTATTATATTGCGTTTTTTCCAATATTGACACTAAAAAGTAAGCCTAGGACGGATTTAGGGGGCGAGCGCCGGATGCGCCCCCCACCCTGGAGCCGCTTGTAATGCTCATGGATATAACAAAGCATGACGAACACTGCAGGAAGCAGGAAGTGTCCAGTTACGTCTATTTGCAATATTTGTGGTGAACAAATAAATAAGATCATTTGTTATCAAATTGCAATATTTCAAAGTCTAGTCTTTTATCTGTATTTCGATATCTGAATGTGTGTACGCCTTCCCTTCGGTTAAGGGTTCGCCGTCCAACTTAATTCTCAAATTTGGCTGTATGCGGTTTCTCAAGACGAGACTTATATATCGCCTTTGTAAAGCATTTTATACTGAAAAAGCCCTCAGAAATGGTATGGCTGATACACGAAACAGGTAATAATTATACCAATTAGCTTAATTACACTAGTAAACAAAAGGTTTTGTTTGTTGCAACAAAACTACAATATAACAGAATGGTCAGGACTGAAAATTTCACTATATACATTGACCAATATATAATCTAGAAGAAAGGTGGTCATTTTTTTGAAAAATATTTGTAATAACTGAGAAAAATAGAAAAATGTGATACCCGCTCTGAAGTTCGTCGCCAAATCCTGACCCAGATTCAATTTCCGTACGAGGTGTTAGATTTGTCATGTTTTTATGCAATCGTGGCAATATTAAACAAAAAAACATGACAAAATAACTAAATATGATATTCCATGTCACAAAATCACATAATAGAACTTACATCCGCGTCACCGATTTCTTCTAAACAGTTTGTAAATATTGTAAACAAGTCAAATATGAATACGGTTTGTTGACATTCAGGAAATGATTTCCACGCGGTAACGTGACGTTGCAGTAATGTGCAGGAATCCAATTTGGGTTGCAGGAATCCACTCATAACTTATTTATTATTTACAAGTGATTATTATTTTTTGTATGTATATTGAAATAAGCCTCATAAGGGGTTCATATTCCAAATTATAATGAAATTGATGAAAAAATGATGAAGTTATAGCAAATTAAACCATTTTTAGTTTCATGAGATACATGGGAAATCCAATATTTCGGTTGCGAAATCCAATATAAAAATATAATTAACTAATTTATATTATGATATAATGTATTTTGGGTTGTAATGTACTTCATAGGGAGTATATAATTCCAATTTTAATGAAACTGATCTATATTTTGGCGAAGTTATTGCGACTTTAAAAAATTGTATAACGGAAATACAAAGGAAATCCAATTTTGGATTGCAGGAATCCACTAATATCCCACGTATTTTGTACTAATGATGTGTTTTTTTTGTATGGATATTGTAATAGCCTTCATAATGGGTATATATTTCAAATTTTATTGAAATCGATAAAAAAATTGTAGAAGTTGAAGAAAATTAACCAAATTTTTATATATGGAAATACAACGGAAATCCAATTTGGGATGCAGGAATCCACTCTTATCTCACGTATTTTTTAGTAATTATGGTTTGTTTCCGTATGGATATTGTAATGGCCTTCATAATAGGTATATATTTCAAATTTTATTGAAATCGATACAAAATTTTAGACGTTAGAGAAAATTAATCAACGTTTATATATGGAAATGGAAATCGAATTTAAAACTGCAAATAACTTGTGAAGTTTGTGAAAAATCTAAAACTGGACATTATCATGATCATTAAAAGTCAAGTTATTAAATGCAATGCAGTTGTTTATTATTCTCGTGGAGCTGAAAGAAAACACTATTAATTATTACTCCTCTAACTTTGATATGTGTACAACAAAGACGA
>JAWPHD010010038.1:0-97785 GCA_037043455.1 Cyrtodaria siliqua
AAGATAAATGTCAATTAAAAGGATATAATTGTCAACAAACAATAAAAAGTTACGTTATTGTGCTTTGCACTCCGTATTACTGTCCTTTTTGTTGTAACACTAAATACTGAAAATGGGATCTCTTGGAAGCAACAAACACAAAACAAAAGAGAGAGTTTTTTTAGTCTGTTCATGGGAGGTAATATACTTTTGCAACACTTTTCATGTCCCTTAGAACCGACCTAAGCGATGTTCTACTTTCAAGCCACAAACAATGCAACAGTTTTCATGTCTCCTAGCACCGGCCTAAGCGATATTCAACTTCAAGCCACAAACAATGCAACACCTTTCATGTCTCCTAGCACCGACCTAAGCGATATTCTACTTTCAAGCCACAAAAAAATGCAACACCTTTCATGTCCCCTAGCACCGGCCTAAGCGATATTCTACTTTCAAGCCACAAACAATGGGCTTGGTAAGCCACAAACAATGGGCTTGGCAATCCCAAAAGGCCAGTAAGTAATAACACTACAGGTTTAATTACTTCAAATCAACCGGATGTTCAGCCTGATGCATTCGAAAGGAGTTCAATATAAACGAGTGCTAATCTTTTTTCTTTTATTTAAACTTTTTTTAGTGCAGTTTCCTGTTATGTTTTGGCTGTAACTGTATTCTGGACATGTAATAGATATATTGAATGTATCTCATCATGCTTTTGACCGTTTAGATATGAATTTCAAAAGTGAAAGTAGACTGGGTATGAATGAGTGAGGGGCTGAACAAATGTTGACATTTGTCACAGTCTTTGTAAACTTGCTGAACATACTTTCTGATAAGTAACTAACCACCCCCTTTTTTGTTTGTTTTAATAGAATACATTTTATCTTCGTGAAGCAGTAAGTTTCCCAGAATCCATATCAGGTTTGTGTTTTCTACATGTTTTTAAATATAATCAGTTACAAAAGGAAGGCTATGGAGAAGTTTTTACAGTCGATACACAGCACTAAACAAACGCTAGTGTGAATGTCAATAAATGCTGAAAAGGTGATCCGTTGGAAGCCACAAACACAAACAAGAGAGAACCCTAACAGACTCGGTTTTATAGTCTGCTCATGAGTGGTAATGTAAGGTGCAACACTTCTGAAGAAGTCTCATATCATTGGCTTTTGTGGTATTCTACTTGAAAGCCATACATACTGGGTTTGATGGTTCCAAAGGACCAGTAAATGATAACACTAATCTGTAGTCGGGGCGATTGAGCAATTTGAAATTCACAATCTGAACAATAAAACTATTTAAAAAAAAATCCAATAAGAAAGGATATAACTTCGTAAAAATCAATATAAAAGTTATCTCCCTCTTATTGTGTTTTGTATTTGTAGCAAGTTTCATGTAATTATCTCAAGCGGTATTAAGTTCAAGTCCGGACAATGAAAATAATATTTTCTTTTAAAGCCTGGACAGGAACTGAATCAGAATTGTTACCGATTACACAACACTTGCCGCCTAAACCTTCTCGCCTCTCACTGCTGCGGGTTCGAATCCCACTGTGAGTTCGAATTGTAAGTGCGGATGTGTCGATTCTTACGGATGGCGAAAGGTGTACAGTACGGTAGTGGGTGGTCTGCCTCCACCATAAAAAAAATCAATCATCATATATAACCTTACTTGTGTTGAAAATGACGTGAAACACCCAACAAACAAACAAACAAACATAAAACAAAGCTTGCCACGGCACAATGTATTAGGTAGTCTCGGTAAGGCCAGACACCATGCATATCAGCAGGACCCGTTTATATTACGTATATCTACAGTCCCTGATATCAGCGACCTCGCGTTATCGCGTAGGCTCACCGATAAGATCGCAGGATGGATTATAGGGTTACAGTGATGGTAAATTTGGATTTATTTTTATTTTTATTATAACACAACTAATATCCGACATGCTGAAAGCTGATCAGTGCATCAACATTATTTATTCACTGTAAGCTCACCGCCAGACAAATGTTGGCTGAAGGCCATTACTCAACTGTACACGGTATTAATTGCTAAAATAATCCGATTTATAAAATCGTGTTCCTTTCTCATGGATAGCTGTAACAGGGCTTCATATAAAGCCCTGGCTGTAATAACGAACAACATGTATTGATTCCAGCACCGTGAGCGTTCAAATTTTGAGCAGAGTACCTTAACCGAAAATAAAAACTGTCTGGGTAATCGTAAGTGTAAGCCATTAAGGAAAATGGTAATAAATTTAAAAATCCACATCGAGATATGTTTTAGCATGCTATATCGTCACGTTAGAAATAAAAGCAAGGTGATATGAATGTATGAATAAAGAAGGCACATAGCATTGAGGGGTCAACGCAAAACTATTGTAACAGTTACTACACATGAATAAGGATGGAGATACAATAGTTTTGCACTGAACCCTCGATATAGGCACTTCATGTCCTTTTTAGTTGTTTCAGGTCGGACAATGAAACATAAAGAACACACCAAATAGAATTAGAAATACTTTTGTAAAAAATGCGCATCAATCTTTTAACATGAAGTAAATAATTAGTGTAATGGGCGCCCTTTGTGTTTTTACAGTGGTTCAACAATACCGTAAGCAGACGTTAAGCTGTCGATAATCTATATTTTTGCAAATATCGCAGTTTTTGTATACACCACTTGAAGTTTATCATGAATACCAAATTTAATAACGTCAATGAATTGCAAAAAATACACATTTGAATTGCGCCTACGCTATACCAGCATTTTATTTCGAAATCGTTCATGGGTAACCATTGAAGATAAGGAATTCTTGCATACCTGACAAGTATATCCGTCATTTTACCAGGGCTTGATATTTCCATCTCACCCGGTAGTGCCTCGGTTCCAATAAAAACACTTATACCTCGGGTTGGAATTCCCTATCGTCACTGGATACCCATGAAAGATTCTTATATACCATCCCGAGGTATACGTGTTTTTAAAATTAAAACACTTTAACAATTTAAAAATTTAACACTTATACCGAGGGTTGGAATTCCCTATCTGAACCGAATACCCATGATATATTCTTTTTCTTGCATATCAGGGACATGTTGTGCGTTGACGCCGCCAGCTACTGACGTTTTACATGTTTTCCAGCATACCGGATGTTGGTGCGCGCATGACTTTTGTCTTTACCGATAAAGATTATAAGAATATTTCATGGGTATCCGGTGAAGATAGGGAATTCCAACCCGAGGTATAAGTGTTTTTATCGGAACCGAGGCTCTGCGGAGGTTCCGATTAAAACACTTACACCGGGGGTTGGAATTCCCTATCTAAACCGAATACCCATGATAGATTCTTTTTCTTGCATATTACAGACATGTTGTGCGTCGACGCCGCCAGCTACTAACGTTTTGCATGTTTTCCTGCATACCGGATGTTGGCGCGAGTGAATTTTATCTCGACCCTAGGGTGAGATGAAAATGTCTTGCATACCGGACAAGGATATCCTCATTTTACCGGGGCTAGATATTTCCATCTCACCCTAGGGTCGAGATAAAATTCACGCGCGCCAACTTCCGGTATGCAGGAAAATATGTAAAACGTTAGTAGCTGGCGGCGTCAACGCACAACATGTCTCTGATATGCAAGAAAAAGAATCTATCATGGATATTCGGTTCAGATAGGGAATACAAACCCTCGGTATAAGTATTTTAATCGGAACCTCGGCAGAGCCTCAGCTCCGATAAAAAGACTTATACCTCGGGTTGGATTTCCCTATCTTCACCGGATACCCATGAAAGATTCTTATAATCTAGCCCCGGTAAAATGGCGGATATCCTTGTCCGGTATGCAAGAAACGACTTTCCATCCCCATGTAAAACGTGGATAGTCTTATCCGGTATGCAAATCTCTTGTGGTAGAATATATACTGAGCAAAATAAATTTAGCACATAACATGCATGTCAGTTCCATAGACGACATACAAAGACGTGTATGTTCGAGTTTGACAAAGTGACATGTCCATTAATAATGATAAAAAGTCATTGGTAAAAAAGCTGGCGATAAAAATAAAGCAAATATGTTGGGAATATATTTTTGAAGGTTATCGAATATCGTTCGAATTTCAATGAAAAGGTGTGACACTATGTCACCAGGGCATTAACAAAGAACAAGTCCGTGCTCCTTACTACACACTTTAATATCATTTAAAACTACCCCATTTTCATGTCTGATGGTATAGGGCCATACAAATAAAGCAAATATGTTGGGAACATATTTTTGAAGGTAATCGAATATCGTTCGAATTTCAATGAAAAGGTGTGACACTATGTCACCAGGGCATTAACAAAGAACAAGTCCGTGCTCCTTACTACTAATAACCTTTAAAACTACCCCATTTTAATGTCCGATCGTATAGTGATATATTAACTCTAACAGACTCTACACTCAAACAAATCTCTACATTCTAACAGATTCTACCAGGTCCTAACAGATCCTCTTCTCGCTACTCAACCCCACAGTATTAGGCCTTGAGCCAGGACCCAAAATTTTCGATATTGTTACCAACTCAAGGGACAAATTCTACCATCACTTTTTGAAAAGAGCAATGTATATAGATTACATTTTTCCATGATAGCAATCTGGAACAGGTAGCTTATATTAAAAAAAATCGAACATTAATAGGTTATCATTGTAGCGCTTTCATATAAGTTTTTGATGTTCATTTTTGAATGTCATGCTTGTGTGAATAATTATTGATGTACTTTTTAAAGATGCACTTAAGTTTACAATTCATTGAGTTACATAAAGCGTAAATAAGCTCTTTTTTAGCACTGAATTCAGTTTAAAATCTCTATTTTGCTTCAAATTAGAAGTCAATTTACCCCACCCACTATTGACACATTTGTATGCATTTAGTTTAGTTAATATTTTTTACAATATATGTGTAAACTTGTAAAAATCAGTAATTTACAACCTTTCTACATAACTTAAATAATATTATAATATGAATAAGGGATTGTTATGATATATTGATGAAATTAAGTACCAAGCAATGTCCATGGCATTGCACATGTGTTCAGTAAGCCTGATAAGTTGAGACGCATGCCAAACTGGAAATATAAGCCTTCCTCAAAGTAACTGCAACATAAATAGTATTGACATGATCTGATATATACATATATTGCACAGACGACACATAGTCCATAGGATTCTAGATAAAGGAAGTGTGTGGTTTAACGTGTTTTTTTTTTAACAAAAGTATTTTTTTAGGTGTATGCGTCATGGCAATACTTATTATGATTACACATTTGGATTATGTATTACACATAAATACATGAATTAAACCAGTACACTGATTAAACATTGCATATTGCAACGCTAATAATCTTAAAAGTTGTCTATTTTAATACTTTTTAATTACAATGTATGCATATGTTAAGGATTTTTACACCTGAATTACCCCACCCATATACAACACAATGAAGAATTCTGCATACGAAATGTAAAAATAGTAGTATATGCATTTGCACGAACCATTTTTGTGTTACTGAAAAACGAATCGACGAAGGTGAATTGATTTGATTTGGGGTTTTACGGCGCACCAACACAAACATGTAATATGGCGCCAACAGGAATGAACATTCGACCCGGCTCACTCTTCATTAACATCTAGATAAAAACTTGCAGAATGTGTCTAGAACCTTCTTACCTGCAGAACTGCAGAGTTGCTGCAAATTCTCTAGTAAACACTCCATTTTTCGCTGGAGTCACGATCACTGCCACCACTGAAGTAGCACCTGAAGCAATACAGGTTTCATGATGAAAATAATGAACAAAAATGACAAAATTAACATGAATTCGGGGAAATTTTACCCCTATGCCTGGATATGCAGTGGTCATATTCTTGCCCGGGAACCACACGGCGTCGACGAAGAAATATTTTTAGGGTGATACCCAGATCTCTGTGCTAACTACTTACCATGACAACTATTTGTTAGTATTGGTGCAGTTGTTACAATATCACCTGCTTAGGATATTTATCTAAACCTAGGTTGTGATGTTCTCTGTACTTGATTTAGAGTACGGAATTAACCTAGGATAGTAAGCATCAAACCTATTTTTGCGCGTGCAAGTGGAATGATTATTACCTAAAAAAGGTGTATTGCCAATGTAGAGAGAGAGAGAGGGAGTGTTGAACCTCTGAATTTAAAGTCCCCCGTGCTATCCACTGCATCAACAGGCTGTATGCGCTGAAGCAGGATGACTGCATTAAAATACATACAACTAAAATGTTAATCCGTCATAAAGGTTATATCCAAGAAGCTGGGTTCACAACGGTCTCTCTTATCTAGCATTCATGTATGTCGAGTTGCAATATGCCTGCAAGCCTTATATATGCCCAGCTCATTGCTGTTTTGATAAACTTGGCAATTAATGCCTTGGGATAGAACAGGACAATTAAGAATACTCAGTTCATAGTATCTGATTTAAATAATATAACTTGTTGTGACAATATAACATACATATAAGATATAAAAAATATATAAACGCTTCCAGATAAGAATCGGTACCCAGTATCGAGATAGATTACATTTAGTGACCACGGTTAGTTTACTGATGTTTACTCTAAAAGCTATATCCGACATACAGGTGCTACTGCAGTTAAAGTAGCTATCCCGCCACCAACAGCCACATTTTACAACATATATACATCGTTTCTAAACCTACTGACCACAAGGTATAGAAATAATACATCGTTTGAGAATCAAAACTCTATAGATACAATATAAAAAGCTTTAACCAGCCAGACAAAAAAAAAATGGATAATTCATTTTACACTTATTCAATTACGGATATTACAAAAACCCATGATTAAACATATACTTTTAAGCGACACATATGCATTATTGTATGAGATGAACACCTGGATAGAGTTTTGATAAACTGTTTTTGTAGTGTAATTTTGTCGTAATATGGCGGTTATTTTAAAATGTGTATAACAAACACCTAAATATCAACAGTTAAACCGTAAAATGCCTTTTCTTTTTCTTTCTGTTTCTTTTTGCAATTTGTCGAAAATGCAGTGGTATACTTTGTGATTTTAGTTCGTGGTTTTATTCAATATGCGATTTGTAAACATGGTTAAGTCTTTATAATGGAATACCTTATCAAAAGTCACATTCTCTATATATTTCAGTTCGCTTAAAAATTTTGAAGTGATTTTATGAAAAGTGTACAACTTCAAGCCATAAACAAGAGACCCACTCGCCTTGTCTCAAAGAGCTCTCATGTTTTAGGAAACAACAACAATTTCTTTATATAAATCTGTAAAACGGTGACCCCCGTAGTGGCCATATTTGACCCCATTGTCGCCATTTGAACAAACTAGGTAAAGGATCATAAGCTTATGGTACATACGAACTATTATTTAGCTTTTGAAGTATCAGAAGCTCTTTGAATATGTTTTCCTATATAATTCAATGTTATAGCGTGACCCCCGGGACGGGGCCAAAATTGATTCCAGGCTTGATTCAAGAGGGACACCATTTAAATTATTTGGAACAGGACAATAATCTTAAGCTACATATAGCTTATTACACCTCTAGGTCTTGTAGTTTCAGAGAAGATGTTTATAGACGTTCCTGCATAACTCTATGTAAATATGTGACCCCCGGGACCGGGCGAAATTTGACCATAAGATCACCATTTGAACAAAATAAATTGGTAGAGATCGATACTCTTATGCTACATGCATCGTATTAGACCTCTAGCTCTTGTAGTATCAGAAATGAATATTTTAACGGACTTTCCTATAAAACTCTTTGTAAAACTTTAACCCCAGAACCCCTCCCCACCCGCCGTATGGTTGCCAGAATACAACCACTGCAAACACACCGTCACATGCAGAGGGGTAGGAGCCCCCCCCCCCCCCCCTCAATTCATATTCATTTTGTCATTTTTTGTTCATGCTCATTAAAGGTCTTCATCATGACCCCTGCATTGTTTCAGGTGCCATCCCGCTCACATCACTAAGAGCAGTGGCAGAAAACAATAAACGTGGCTACAGCGTAAATAGAGTGTCTCCAATAGAATTTGCAGCAACTCTGCAGTTCAGGATGAGAAGGTCCTAGGCCCATTCTCCATATTTTATCTCTTGTTCATGCTTGTTAGGCGCCATATAACCTTTCATGTGTTGGTGCGCCTTAAAACCCAGTTCAATTCAATTCAATAACCCCAGAACCGGGCCATAGTTGGACACAGAGTCACGATTTGAACAAAAGTAGTAGAGAACCATAAGCTTGTACAATATGCAAAATAATAGACCTCTGGCTCTTGTGTTTTTTTAAAGAAGAGATTTTAAAGATGTTTCTATATGACTCTATGTAAATATATGACCCCTGGGCCGGAGCCAGATATGACCCCAGGGTCAACATTTTAACAAACTTGATAGTGGACCATAAGTTTATGCTTCATGCATAATATGGGACCTCTAGCTCTTACAGTTTTAGAGAAAAATATTTATGTTTAAAGATTTCCTATATAACTGTATGAAAAAATGTTACCCCCGGGGCTGGGCCATATTTGACCCTTGGGTCACCATTTTATAAATACTTGGTAGAGGACCCTAAATGTATAATACATGCAAAATATTAGACCTGTAGCTCTTCTAGTTTCAGCGAAAACGATCTTTTAAAGAAACAAGAGTTTTGCTTAAAAGGGGGAGATAACTCCAATAACAAGAATCAGCTACCCTGTTCACACTGCTATCATGTATTTTTTGTTTCTCTACAAGGTACTCAATAACATGGTACTAGTAAGAATTTGTCCCTTGAGATGGTAACAAAAAAGTGTATGGCTCACGGTCTATATATACCTGCACGCACATGCAATCATTTTATTGGATTTCTACACATTTATTCAATTGGTCGAAACAAGGTATCCCCGCCTACGATATACCTGAGTAAGCTTATATAATATCTGCTATTTGAGAGGATCATCCATAATTGTAGAATATTGGTCATTTACTATTAAATGCGAGATGTTTCTACCACTTGTTATTAAACTATTATTATTACTTATTAAAGGGTCTGGTAGTGTTACAAAGAGAGGTAATTTTAAAAATTACGTAATTTTGAATGTTTTTGTTCGAGAATAACAATCGAGAATAACAATGACAGAATGGGCAATTCTTGTCAATGCCAACCATTAACTTTGTTCAAAGCAATACTGTTTGTATAACTTGTATAACGAAATAAGCTGTTTATATGGGAGTTAACTGTGATACTTCGCTTAGAAAATAAAAAAATAACACAATTATGTAAATTTTTCCTTACCTTGCATTTCTAATAGCTTCAAATAATTATATCAATGTTCATATGTTTAATCTATGTCCCTAGAAAATCGTGCTGAACTGTTTTTGTTCTGTATATGTACGGTGTAGGAAGCCTGCTAATAGTGTGCAGGAAATCGCCTAGCTGTGCAAACCATAGCTCTTATGGTCCTACCTATAGAGCTATGGTAGGTACAGGTTGTAAAAAAACATAAAAGCTATGCTTCTTACAGCTAGAAATCGCCTCGTATACTGTATATAAAGTCATAATGATAAATGTTATGTACATTGCCCTTCAGGTATATGCTGTTCTTATATTGTGGCCATATGTTATTTTGTAAAAAGCATGTAAAATAAAAATGTGTGTGAACCAAGTTATGTTATATCTATTTATTATATACCTATCAATAATTATATACATAATACCTTTATTTTCTTACAGTGGAATACAAAAACCTGTATCACCTCTAGAGGTTTTCTGAATCTGTATCAGTATGCTACTAAATATAGATTCCGTATCGCTATCCTACTTAAAATAGATCAGGGAAATTCCTAATAATGCTCGCATTGACACCAAGGTGCACTATAATGTCAAGACGACGTTACGTCAAACAAACAAAGCAAGTACGTCGCACAAATGAACTTTAACTTGTAAGCTGTAGCTACACCCCCAAATATATGTATTATTATCAAAAAAATAAGCCTTGAAACATTTAGAAACCTTCTTTATAGAAACCTTCCTTATTACATACCTATACATACCTATGCAACAGAACTGTAAATATTTTTAATCATATGTAGGAGGTATACAATAAAAGGATCATTACTAGAGTAGCGTGTTCTGGACGTTTGTATCACCTCTCCGCCTCTCGTGAGATCCTTGATCTGGCATTTACCTACTCGAGGTGATACAAACTTCCAGAACACGCTACTCTAGTAATAATCCTATTTTATTGTACGGGCCCCAAATTGTATATACTGGACCACCTAGTCGGGCACATATTGTATCCTACGGACTTGATAAAAACAAATGTGATATTCTAGGATAAGATATTTTTTCAGAAAACAACTGTTAAACACGTATACGCGTATGATTTTACAGTTTCCCCTATAGATCTCTGTATACAAACATGGGACCCCGGATCTAGAGCTTATTTCTGAAAAAAAGTCAAATGCCAAGTTCTGTCTTATGGTTTTAAGAAGAATGTTGGACTATTCTTAGTAAGGTTTTGCCATGATCTTGGATGTCGTGTTGGCCTACTATTAGCACATTTGAAATCCTCTTACCTGAGAATACAAGGCAGTCGTGAAGTATTTATCAAGCATTATAATTACCACCTAGATTTACTAAAGCAGTATCATTTTGACTTTGAACTTGCTTCCATAATTAAAAGCAAAAGCACTTCTCAGCAGGGCATATACACCCGTCGTGTCATTTCTTAAGACCTAATATTTTGAAAGGTTTTAACTACAGTCGCAATGACATGTTAAGGCAAGGTTAAATTCCAGGTTAAACATTTGTACAAACGGAAATAATTAAAGAAACAATATATGAACGAAGAGTTATGGGCCTTGTTCAGATGTAGTCATTGGATGATGATGTGTATAATGTTGCATTGTTGTAGGCCTAATACTTTGAATGTTATAAGCCACAGTCACCTGTAAAAAGCGATGTTAAGTTCCAGGTAAAACCTTAATTGCTGGCGTTTTTTATAGATGTCTTCATTGGATCATGCTAAAAATGTGTACAACGTTTCGTTGTTGTAGACCTTATACTATACTTTGAAAGTTATTGTCACTGTAAAATTCCCGGTTAAACATCTTACAAACGGAAATAATTACAACAAAATAAATTAAAAAAATATGAAGGCGAGAGTGATGGACCTTTTCCAGGAATACGTGCATATAAGGTTTTATTGTTTACTTTGAAAGTTATAAGCGAACATCAGGTGTCAGCAGCTAAAGTTAACGGACGGACGGACAGACGGACGGATGGACAACGCCACTACATGATACGTTCATATGGGACAGTATGGGCAGTACGTGTACGTGTTTTGGCGTTTTTAAACGTGTTCTTGGTTATTCTTCCAAATATATACTAAACGCCATTAAAAGTGCAAGTTTTTTTATTTTGTGTTTATTTCCAAGATCGATTGTAGTGTTATGTGCACGTTAGGAATTATCCACATTCCCTATACATCTGGTGACCGATCAAATTCATGTATTGACAGAAGTAAAATCTGAATTATGCAATCGATCTTGAAGACATTTTAATTAAAAATAAACACAAAATAAAAACACGCACTTTTAATGGCGTTAAATATATTGTTGGTGCAATATAATTAACAATTAGCATTAGACAAAAACAATTTGCTGTAAACTGTTGAAATAACTAGCAATAAAGACCTTTAAAAATGCAAGTTAGGTAGAAAAATGCTCGGGACGTTTTAAAACAATACTGCCTGTGTCTTTTAAAATGACGGTTGAACAAAACTGAAGGGTCACGACATCTGTCGGACAAAGAGGGTTACCTGGAAGAGCGAAATAAACAAAATAAAATTTAGTTGGGAGCAGCAGTTATTAAGCCTGCACAAGTAATCAAAATAAAACATAGGAGTCCGGCTCATGTGCTTTGCCGCTAAATACCAGTTGAAATTGAACAGCAGCCATATCATAGTATAGAACAATACTCTAATGTTCTATTCTATGATATGGCTGCTGGACTCAGATGTCTTCCCAACTCATGTAGGATAATTTTGTTCGATTTCAACTGGTGTTTAGCAATAAAGCACATGAGCCGGACCTCTATGGAATAAAACGTCTAAGCTCTTTAAATAACTCACGATTGCAAGCGAAAAATACGATGTTTTGTGAAATTGATCAGATCAATATGTTCTACAGGGAAAAGTGATTACGTTGGAAAGAACTTTATGTTTGATCCTGGAAGGTTAAAATGAAATAGCTTGTATTACCAATCCGTTCTAATGTCTCATCAAAGGGTCACACAGGAGTTAATTCGATTAGCTTGGTAGTCAGGCAATCTAAATATAATGTAAGAATGCACGTGACAGAAGAGAATGTCGAAGTCTCAATCGGAACTGCCTCGTCGGATTCCGTCACTCGAGTACGGAAATTGGCGGAGAGTTCCGATTGATAGTGTCTGTATCGTTATATATTACGTACTATCGTTACATATTACGTTCTTACCAGGGAGCTAGCTCTTATCGTTATATATTACGTACTTACCAGGGAGCTATGATGCGTCCTATTTAGAATATGGATAGGGTATGCGGCACGACTCCATCCATTTTCCGGCAAGGTTTCTGACGACATCACGCAATGCCTGCATAAACAAACAACGCAAAAGTTAAATACTACACGATCATGCCATGGATATAATGCCAAGGAGTGTTTCTCTTCTTTTTTTCAATCAGGGATTTAGATCTACAGATTTCAAACGCCATGCATACATGAACAGATACACATCAATATACTTTACATAATCTTCCTATCTGAACCAATGAAAAAGCCATAATATCGCGTGACATCTTAAAGGGAAATTTTGCGACACAGCAAATAATCTTTATTATTGAGAGTTCTGGAAAAGGGGGAAAGAATTATACAAATCGGATGATAAACAAATGATAGTTTGAAGGTTCTGATGAAACGGTTATGGAAGCCGCCATTTTTAGAGCTATGACATCACAGTTCTAAATGACCATATATGAAATATTGGTAAATATGCAAATTGACTCATTTATAGGGAAAAAATTAAAGTAACTGTATGAAGAATATGTATAACTAATGGCAATAATGCTTTATATGAGCAATTAAGGAGTTTACATTCATTTGCAGCGATTTGCTTTTATTTATTTGTAATATGGAACTATGACGTCATAGTTTTCAAAATGTCGGCTCCCATATC
Organism: Cyrtodaria siliqua; assembly: GCA_037043455.1. Lineage (NCBI taxonomy): Eukaryota > Metazoa > Mollusca > Bivalvia > Adapedonta > Hiatellidae > Cyrtodaria > Cyrtodaria siliqua. The sequence continues at coordinate 13,224 of JAWPHD010010038.1, forward strand.
CATTTGTACAACCTTCAAATGGTCCTTTTATTTGTTTGTCATCCGATTTTGACGATTCTTTCATTTTTTTGCAAGTTTTTCAGAACTTTTCAGAACTCTCAACAAAAGAGCTGTTTGGCTGTGGCGCTACATTCCCTTTAATTAAGGTTAACTACTCTCTCAAAAAATCATTGAGTTTGATAAAAGTACATTCAAAAGATTCATAATGAATAGCAAAATGGGGTTATACTATTTTTATTTTCAAAATAAGAATACGTATAACAAGCTGTTCAAAGTTAAAATTATCATCATTTCTGTCTTTTCCCTTTAAAAAAAAGCAAGTGACGTAGTGAATCTTTCCTTCAAACTCTTTTTTTGCTTAAGATGTTAAAGTAAGAAAAATACCACCATTAGGAAGACAAATACATTTGTGATGGGAGTTGTCATAAATGAAACGTATATGCATAAAACTCTTCATGATATTTGTGTTTAAAGTCAGGCAATATTTTGTGAAATTTAGATACATTTCACAGTTTCCTATTTACTTGTTTTTAGGTCTGTGCATGTATTAGAATGACATATTTGTGTTTGTTTTAATGTAATCTATTTTTATGATTTCAAGTAGTAAGCTTAAATGAGTCGGTAAATGAAATGTAAAGTTGAAACAAATCTACCTGTGAACCAGTAAAATTTACAATTAAAGCAGTTTGAATAATATGTTAGATCTTAGAATCTTACGCTTTTAGAACTTCAGAATGTCTCAAGGAATATATTACTATGTTGTCCATAAACTGTATATATGTATTTTAATTTAATATTGTTGCATGTTCGTTATTTCTTGTTTCAATTTCACATTTAGCATGCATTTGATTTTTTTATTGACATCTGTTTAACTTGGCATTTATGCGCATATTAACAATGCCCTAAATTACAGATATGATCAAATGACTTTATCAAGTTATATGATTTTGCATTAAGCCTGGTTCCCTGGCCTCCCACAATACTGAGCAAAGCATTGTGGGAGGTCAGGGAATCAGGCTATTTCGCATTTAGGGGGCGGGGCAATCATGAACGCTCGGTCAATACCGTCATTCTTTGAGATCCAGCCTAGTGTGTATCACGACGCTTCGGTATGTTCAAAATCTTGACATTTTGATCACCGGAAGGCAGCGGCACAGAAAATAGTGCACTGTTGCAATGTAAACAATATGGCTAGCTATGGCCGCTAGCTACACGTGTTGATGTATACTTTGCGTTGGGTGTTTTTTTTTACAATTCAAACGAAGGTTTTATCACTTCTTTCATGTAAATAAACTATTGATGGAGCAATCGGCTGAATAACATTGAAACATTTGAATGTGAATGCAAATTTGTTTTGGCGTAAATCTAAGTCGCGATGACGTAACCAATATGGAAACGTGCAAATTACATTCGAGTAATGCTGCGAAGGTATTGACTGGACATCTAGAAAGAAAACAAGAATTTCAGCGCTTCGGCGCCGTATATATAGATTAGAAATGTAAGGTGAAAAATGTAGAAGTAGTATAGAATCTGAGGGTACCAGCGCAGTTTTTCCTCATGGGTCCAAAAACACAATTCAAAATGTGCTACCCACGGCTCTCAACCCAAGCACACCATCGTTAACAAAAACTGATAAAAATAAATTTCAGTCAGTTAAACCCGCTAGGGAAAACAACGCAGATACCCTCAGTTTCTACTACTCATCAATCTGGTTTATCAATACAGACATAATATTTTGTCTATGCTATAGGCTAGATTTTTTAATCTACCCTCTCCTTTTATAAAATAAAAATAACTAATAACTACATTTGAAATCATTAAGTAAAGTCAGACGGAACCGAACAGTAGTCTTCATCATCGCTGTACATATCATACTCTATCATAGAATTTACTTATACTTATACGCTATTGTATCTTGCCCATTATCTAATATGTACCTCTTATCATCATAGGCTGACAAACTTTTCTTGTTTATTATATAGCTGTTAAGGTTGTGCTTTTTTGTTCTAATAGCTTTCATTTCATGGTAACATTATGTTGCTGTAAATAAAACGTTCTTATAGTTATCATGCATTATATTTTTTTAACACCGCACTTTTTAATACCCTTACATTTCTTTGTACCCGTCTCTATTATCTAATAGGTATGAATATAGTTTACTTCGTAGCCCAACAAATTCAACAATGGGTATTCCACAGTTTCATTTTTCATTTTACCAATAACGTTTTTATTGTCGTTAAAATGAAATTGAATTTTCGGATCATAATCACTATTATCAAAAAGTTCTCCATCCTTATAAAAATCTGCGTACACATCTTTTGTTTTAATTTCATATAACAACGAATCAGTATCAGTAAACAAAAATTTAGCTTTCTTACTATAATTATGTGTAATGTAGTTTAATGGAAATCCTACATCAAATATTTTGACAAGTCTAAAATACACATACCAAGATAACAAGGGCGATTTAAAGTTAGTTTTTCTTTTATTCTGTTTATGGCAAATATATTTTCATTAAACATTTCACAAGAAATAAATGAAGGTCTTGCTGCATTCTTTAAAAGAGCCTCATCATCATGAGTCAATTTAATATTAACTCTCTTTCTCAAATTGTCCACAGTCATACCAAAAACTGAATTGTTTTCATTAGTTTAAAGAAACCATTTCAAAGGCATTCTTAGCGACTGTTCTTTTAGCAGTTTTAAAGTCTATGTATACTTTTAACCACTCTGATTCATCAAACTGTAGTATTCTATGTATTTGTGTTACCTTTAATCCCAACTTTTTTTTATACAGTTTCAAGTTTCTGTAATGCACAACATATTTCTTTTTATCCTTTAGCGTAGTAACAAGTTTGTTAACTTTACTAGGTCCTAAATTAAACTTTTCTTTCAAAGTCATACAATAATATGACAACCACTCATCTTTTATATTTAATCCCTCAGGAGCAAGAGGGTAGTCTTTATGAGAGCCATATAGTTTTCAGGATACTCAAGATTACACTCAGCAATATAGTTTGATTTTCCATTTTCAATCTTACTGACCCACTTAAAGCTGCCAGTAGGCAGTGGTTGTGACATAGCCCATCCATACAAGTTATTTGCATATAATATATATTATGTATTTACTTTCTCTCTCACTGTCATAGTGTTTCATATATTTATTGTTAGCCTTTGAATATATATTTGCAATATAACTTATTCCACCTCATAGTCATTTTCTATAAACAAATATTGATCGATATCAGTTATTAAATCAAGTTAAACTCCAGTCATCGTATATATAGATAAAAAACGAACAGAAAAGCAGCATTCAAGGACGACAGCCAACCACAAACACACACATAAACAAAGAACACATTTAAAGATGAATAAAAGGCCAAATAAGACATCACAAACACAAAAGGGTTGACAGTAGGGCTACCGCCTTGGAACGGTCAGTGGCAAACAAGGCCGCTGGGGGTTAAACCAGGTTCTAGGGTGCACCAAACCTCACACTTACCGTACTGTCAACCCAATAAAACTAAGATATGCATCTTAAGCTAATCCAGGACTACTACAGTAGTGGCAAGGATCTAATTTGTAATACTCACAACACATCTTTCTAAAGTTTTCAAAAACATCTGCTAGTAACAGCACATCAGTTTTAAGATATGGGACATGATATTCTCCCATGTTTTTAATATTAAATACTTTCCATATTTGTTTCTGAAACATGTTCATAATTTAACTTAGAATAAAAGGTATCTTTATCAGGTAATCGTTTTTCTTTAAAACGTTCAAAGCTATTAATATAATCATAAGGATAAACACCTTTTCTTTTTACTAACTCTAACATTTCACCAGTATACTCTTCTGATGTACACTAAACCAAATTGCTAAGTACCTACCTAAGAATATGTCAATAATATTCTCATTGTTTTGTGTATTTTGAGCTTGATTAGAAATACGGTTAAACTGCAAAATAACGAGTGTAAATCGTCTGCTCTGATTGCATGAACATATTTTAAAACTTTTAAGTCAATGTGTTTTCTTAAAAATAAGTTATAACACTTATACAACTGGGTATATAGGATTTTATTAATTACTTCGAATTACTGAAGCTTTCGATGTTCCTAAAATATGCCAGTTAAAATTAATTTGACATCATGTTTACTAGCATTACCACTACAAATGCGTTTGCAAAACAAATTTTCGAAATATTTAATGTTAACGCTGAATTACATTTACTTGAATTTCAAACAATATTCAATGTAAAGGGAGGTAATTTAAGATTATCCATATTTAATTTTTTTTATAGACGGAGAAACTGCGATAAATGGGTCTAATTTTTATGTTTTTTCTATTATTTCGTACCAATTTTAAGAATTGTATATCTTTAAACGATCTTTGACTCATGTTATGTGTTTTATCAACACATTTAATGTTTTCATATAAAGGGAGGGTAACTCTCAAAAGATGTAACAATTTAAACAAAAAATAAATGTTTTACAAACTATGGGTAAAAAAAAATAATACGTATCACGTATCTATTCTAAAATATATTTAAAATAAGAAAATTAACAAAAGTGAGTAATTAGGAATTTTGTTCAGTGTATATGTAAATTACGGAATATTTTTTTACTAAACTATCAAGTGATCGAGACATCAATTGAAAACTATCAATAAACACCAAATATTTTCCTAACATAAAAGCCATATACTTTTCCATGTTATTTGGTAGAACATTTATTTGTTTTTTAAACTTTCCCATGTGTTGCATTATAAAATGTGAATCATAACCTCGTAAGTTACGAAACACACAGGATTCATGAGCACTTCCTCTAAACGTTCCATTTATGTGACAATGATCTCTAACCATCATGTCTCCAGTCACATACTTTTTGTTACAAATATGGCATTTTTAGATGCCTTCAATTCTTTTCAGTTCTTGTGATTCGATCATCGTCAAATCTTTTTTAAAATGCTGTGACATAGTTTTTCTTCAATATTTTTCTTCTTCTATCATTTTTTCTATAAACTTATAACCAACGTTACGTGAAAAGCAATCAGATTTGTGCTTTTCTAAGACCTTTTCTAATGTAAAGCACTGCAACCATTTTTTATTTGAATGTAATGTTTGATTAAACATTAACCTGTTAAAATCCTTTATCCATACATAATGATTTTTAATTAAAAGCTTGTCACAAGTATTTTCTCCTTTATTTTTTTGATATGTACAAAGGATATACTTTCTTATTTTCATATCCGAATATATTAAAACATATGTTATTTTGATTTTCTATTTTTGGAATTTCTTTTATACTAACAGGAAATGCAATTTCCTTATAATTCAGATCGTCAATATGCTTTTTGTACTTTGATATCCTTTGAGGGTCTTTTTCAACAGGAATCTTTTAGGCTAAGTGCCACCATCTAAAGCATTCGTTATCTTTTTTATTTTGTATATTCATCAATCCTTTTCTAGCGTTAGCAAGTTCATTCGGTAACTCTAAATAAGAGCTACCTCGTAAAGGTTTATACTCTACCCAATTTACATAATGTGCATCATCTGATTCAGTTACCCAACCACTTCCTTCTGAAAGCCAATTTCCAATTATATTTACAATTCCATTAGCTTCTTTATCTAGTGCATCGTTAATTTCATTTATGTTTGTCATTAATAATGCTTTGGAAGCGAAATAAGCTGTTTTATACGAAGTTGCTGCACGCGCTATTTTTAAATCAGTTATTTAAGAAATAGAACATCGTTTACTGTGAATTATCGTTTAATATGTCACGGTTTGGAGTTCAATTGTAAACAATAATTTCACGAGCCTGAAGGGCGAGTGAAGTTATTGTTTACAATTGAACGACAAACCGTGATATATTATAGATAATTCACCGTAAACGATGTTCTATTTCTATTCTAATACCCCTAAAATGTGAAAATAACGCACACATCTGAAATCCTTCGCATTGCTTTGCTTACTCTCCTAACGTTGCATACGTTACAATGCGTAATGCGCAATGCGCAATGCGCAATGCTTATTCTCCTAACGTTGCAAACATTACAGTGATATATCGTTCAATATAACGAGATATTTTAAACTAGCTATATAGTGCGGGTGTATTAGAATTTCAAATCAACACTCATTTTAAAACCGTTTGTTCGTACTAATTCAGTTTCAAGATATTTTGAAACTATTTTTTTTGTTCTCCAAAGTTGAGCACGTGGGTTTGTTTTATCGCCAATAACAACTTGAAAAACTTTACTATATTATTTTGGTGATTTTTCAATTTCTCTAACACTCATTATATAATATTACATAGATATATTTTCTTTAAGCCTTTATTTAATTTAACCGGCATACATTATAATATCAATTCCGCGATCTAATATTGTGTTATATTGTCATATACCGGACAGGCTGTGGACCCTATGATGACGCCTACCTAAAGCCCATTGGGACGGTGGCGTTCGATATTTGTCTATGATCTTTCCTGTCGTGCCCTTAATGGTTTATTCTCTTGTTACTCTGGCTTCTGCCAAGTCAATGAGTACCTTCCTTGTGGCTTTCTAGGCTATTGTTTTTTTTTGTATTATATTTACACGAGCATATTTGTGTTTTACTTATATTGCCTATTGATGCTGCCTTGTTGGTTAGAGATTAGATCATGGCGGGGATTTCTTTATTTACACTGTCCTGTTTTAATGGGATGATAGTAGGGTAAGTGTGAGGTTTGGTGTACCCTAGAACCGGTTTAATCCCCCAGTGGCCTACTTTGCAACTGACCGTTCCAAGGCGGTAGCCCTATTGTCAACCCTTTTTTGTTTGTGATGTCTTTGCATTTATTATTATTTTTGCCTTCTTTTTTGTCTGTTTGCATGTTTGTTTCTGTCTTTTGTGGTTGACTGTCCACCTTGAATGCTACTTTCCCTGTCCGATCTTTTTATATTTCGTTACATTGTACGTCCATCTCTCAAAACCAATCGAAGAAAATATGCAATTTTACCGTGTTTCTAACAAGTTCAATGTGTTTTTTGAACGCAACGTTGCATTAAAACAATGTAATCGTTGTTTTGCATGTTTTCCGACGTTGAAAAAAATCATTAAAAGTGACATTCTAACGGTTGAAGGACGTGACGTCAGAGTTTTTTAAAGCTTTTTCAAAAACTGCTCAATAGCCAATCAGCATTGAGTATTTTTATAAATGAGATATAGGGTCCTATAGAAACCACAGCTTCCGAACCATGTTAGATTATTAATTATTTTATCCAAGGCAGGCACAACAACTGTTGTGTAATTTATTTAACACAATCTTATTATAAAACTCCTAAAGACATCCGACTAAATTGTTCTCATTATATCTTCTTTGCCACTCCAAGTAAAAATGAAATTAACATGCTTTCGAGGGAACAAGACGTAATATAAGTAAAGATCTGTATAAAAAAATGCAACTGACAAGCAGTACGATCTGTATTTGGATCGTCCGAGGAAGTTAGCGAAGCGTAACTTCATCGGCGATATATAACAAATCGAGGAAGCTGATTAAAATTGATTTATCAAGTTTCAAATGTTTACCAAACATAACAAATTATATTGATACTTTATATATTCACTGTAATTTAATAAGTAATTCTATTGTTGATGGATCATACGGAGGTGTTATTTATGAAATAAGTACAGCTGAACTTACAAGGTCATATCCTCTTATAGACGAACCGATAAGAGTTGGGAATTGTGAAGTAAACAAACCAATCATTAACAGTATTACTATTTATATATCCGATTTCTCTGGTAAAATTATTGATCTTAATGGAGTTCATACGTCATTTCGATTTGTTTTAAAAGAATTAATGTAATACAAGTTATATATGACACGATTAAAAAAGTTTATGATACTAGTTCAGGAACATATACTCAAGTAGATATATTAACGGGAGCTGGCAAATGATATATTTTCACAGTTTGGATCAAAAATATTTAGTGAATCTGTGAAAACAGCAGGCAAGAAAGCATTAGAAAGTGCTGGTAAACAAATCTAAGAAAGTGATTCTAAAAAACTTCGCGATGAAGTAGGAAAAACGACTGCTGATAAATTAGTTTCAGTTATAAAACCTAAACCAAAAGGTGAGATAATGTTTAAAGAACCTTCAAAGGATGATAGTAAAAAAGAAGATCCAGCAGAAGAAGATGTAAATGCAAAAAGTAATATATTACCATCCGGAAGGGGAAATAAAAATATGCATACACGAATTAAACGATTAATTAATAAAAAATAATCTAACTTATAGTATATAGATGTTTCAAAGTGAAAAATATAATACCCGATATAAACATGTACCTATTCAATTAGATACCTCCATAGTTATACCTGGACATGCTGCTAGACAAATGAAAAGTGGCTATCAATTTACAATAAATAATAGAAGTTCTCACTTCGATTGGTATAACTCATATTTTGAAATCAGTTTTCAAGTAAACAAGCTTGCTGATGGAACTGCTTTTGCAGATGCTGATGACATTGCTTTAATTAATGTTGCAGCTTTATTGATTGATCATATTCAAGTAAAGCAAAACGGAAAAATAGTTTACGATGGCAATAATCTTCATAAATTTGTTAATGTTAAAAGTTTACTTGAAATGTATGACGATTATGCAAAAACAACCGGAACAAATGAATACTTTTATTTAGACAATACAATCTCGACATGATCAAGCTGGTTATAATTTAGGATTTACAGCTCGTCATTTTTTAATCATAACTTATAAAATAGTTAACTTTATAATTCCATTAAACAAATAGTCATTTTTCGGAGGTTTAGAAACAAACATGCTTCCTCCTAGTCTGATTCAAATTAGTTTATGACTAACAGATGATAATATGCTAATTTTCAAATCAAGTGGTGATGATGGTCGAGTAGTTATTAATAAATTAGTTTTGTGGATACCTAATCTGTTATTTAATTCTGATGGTTTAAGCTATGTAATGGTAAATCATATGACATCAACAATATGGACTTATCTTCGTGAAATGATGTACCTGATATAAAATACAAAACTATTCAGTATCAAGATAAAACAAGTGTTTTGTGTGAGTATTTCTGTCTATTCTTCGTTAAAAAGTTGCAAGAAGGAAATACGATTTATGATATTCTTTATAAAATATTAAAACCTTACAAACCTATGGAAAATGAAAACATAATACGATCATATTGTATCGAATTATACTTATATGAGTTACTGTGTTAAAGAAAAGATGATTACGGAAAATGTTAAAAGCAATTTGTGCATCTTGTGGTATTATACTAAAACACAATTTCTTAAACGTACCCAAGGTGGAAACATTGACATCCATAAAGCTTTTCTCCCTTTATTACCTAAAAAGGGACTGACAATTCCTTGTTATAAATATTGCGGTCCAGGTAACCTACTTGACAGTGGAGAAACATCAAATGAATTAGATGCTATTTGTAAAGAGCATGCTAGTAATAAATCAATGTGTGATAAAAACATGCTGGCTGGTTTAAAATCTAATAAGTCTAAATCACTTGGAGAAAAAAATGCTAAGAATTGGATAGTCAAGCCGGTTATTACTACTAAATACAAACTTTGTCCTGGAGCATCAAAAAAACAAGAAAAGGCGATGAGATGGACTGACAAGTTAACAGATGAACTTCGTAAATCTATACGAAGAAAGTTCACTCAACGCCGCTTGATTGTTAATGAAATTGATAAAATAAGATCGGCTGATTTAGTTGATATGCAATCGTTTTCAAAGTATAATAAATGTATTACATACTTGCTTACTGTTCTTGATGTATTTAGTAAGTTTGCTTGGGTTATGCCTGTTCCAAATAAAACTGGTTTAGAAATTACTAAAGCTTTCCAGAAGACTATAAATACGGGAAGACAGTGTAAATTTCTTTGGGTTGACCAGGGAGTAGAATTTTACAATAAACATTTAAGCAATGTGTTGATGATAATAATATTAAAATGTATCACACGTTTAAATTGTTCAACCGGACATTAAATGAAAGAATGTGGAAATATTTTTCAGCAACAATACAAATGCATATTTAGACGTGTTGCAGGCAATGGTTAATACGTATAACAATACAAAACATCGTAGTATTAAAATGACACCAATTAAAGGAAGTGATGAGACCAATAAAGGAGAAGTATATTTCAACTTGTACGGAGGATGAAAAACAATAAAAGTAAGCCAAAGTTTAAAATAGGAGACAATGTTAGAATCCGTGAATATAAAAGAACATTTGAAAAGTGATATACACAGAACTGGACGGAAGAATGATTTGTTATTGATGAAATTTAATATACAAATCCTGTGACATACAAAATAAAATATTTAAACCAGAAGTATTTAGAATAATTGAAAAAGTTATACGACGTGATTATAAAAAGAAACAAGCACTGGTTAAATGGAAAGGTTACAATGAGGATTTTTATAGTTGAGTTGTATTTAAGGATATTCAAAATATTAAATAAGGGCTTAAAAAAATAAATATTATATAATATTATTATATATAATGGAACAAAAAGATATAGAAAAGATTTGCAGAAAACTTAAAAATTTAAAAGTTAAATACAGAAAAGAAATAATGGTAAACAAGCAACTATAAGTAGAGTATGAGGTAGTCCGTGATAATCGTATGGATACCAAAGAAAGCCAAGTCAATAAACAAAAAAGATTGCTGGCTGGAATGGATTATTATCAACGAGAACTGGATACAAGCAGGGAAGAGCTACTTGAACTAAAATACAAGATAGCAAAATGCGGAAAATAAAATATTCCGTGATAGAGTATGATAGTACAGCGATGATGAAGACTACTGTCCGGTTCCGTCTAACTTTACCTAATGATTTCAAAAGTTTTTAGTTATTAGTTATTTTATAAAAGGAGAGGGTAGAATAAAATAATATAGCCTATAACATAGACAAAATATTATGTACAAAATATTATGTCTGTGTTGATAAACCAGATTGATGAGTAGTAGAAACTGAGGGTATCTGCGTTGTTTTCCCTAGCGGGTTTACTTAAGCACTTTAAAATGTGTTAAAGGCTTCTAATTTCAAGCATATCATCGTTATTTAACTGACTGAAAGTTATTTTTATCAGTTTTTGTAAACGATAATATGCCTGGGTTGAGAGCCGTGGCTAACACATTTCTGTTTTTGGACCCATGAGGAAAAACTGCGCCGGTACCCTCAGTTTCTATACTCTTGTAGAACTGTAAATTGTAAACTGTAAATAATTAAAAAGAAGGTTAACTCTGTAATGGATTCTGAGTTGAGCTAATTCCCATGAAACTTAACATGTGAAAGTACAAACCGAAACATTAGAGAACCTTTAGGAAGATGATGATGACCATGAAATAAAACATTAACAACACACACCATCAGTCGTAAAACAGAAATGGAATAGACAGAATGAAATAAGACAATCTTGCTTATAACACACGCCCGAACAAAAAACACACCCTTTGTCAAAGTTTTACTGAACGTCTTCTGACCTGTCTAGAATCAAATTTGTTTCTTTCAGAACATTTTCAGGAGGTTAATTAATCCATGGATGTGTTGTACCTGCGTCCCTGTCGGAGGCCTCACTCTGGTGACGTCAGAGGATTGACCTTCGTCTAGGCAAGGATCAGCCAATAGTCTGCCAGCAATAAGGCACGTGATTCCAATCCGGGTGAGCTCCGACGAATCAGGACAATACTCTCTCTCTTCAACTCCAACCACCGAACCAACAACACTACGTCTGATCGTCTCTGTACATCACGTCTACAAGTGGTTCAGGGGAGCTGGGAGCATTCTAGGTAAGTAGACCGTTTTCTAGATATTATTGTGCGTTGGTCTATAGCGCGGGTATTCACTCGTACATCATTTGGCGCTGCGTATTAGCGAAAGTCGAGGCGTTATTCAGATAAAAATTATCTGGGTCACGCGCCATTTTTAAAAAATACGCACACGTGTACATTTCATAGCAATGTCGTTCGTTCTGTAATTATTATTATTTCACAAGATGTTGTGGAATAATATTATTAGGGATTATTGTGGATGCAAACAATATTAATTGCCGGATAAATATTTAATTTATACGGTGTTATTGACGATTGTTACTCGTCAATTATTTTGTTGTTGAAAATTCAACAACGAAATATTTCAGTCTATATTGAGATACTATTATTATTTCAATATTATTTTCCATCATGTCCATGAATATATATACATGCACAACAGAGGAGTTGAAGTCTTTACCACAAATAGGTAAGACAACTGCCTCAAAACTCATTGAGTTAAGAGATTCTGTCCTCGGAGGCAACCGAGGAGAATTGTCTATACATGAACTCGCCGCCATTCGGCTAACGCCTGAAGAATGGCAACAACATATAGACGATGGCCTTATGTCTATAGACATGCCCCAAGATATGGCATCTTTTAAGGCCACAGTTCACTCGCCAGCCGGGAGTCGAACCAGCTCATCAACAGGGAGTCCCAAGACACCTGGTGATTCTCTATCTGCCCACCATACTTTGACAAGGGAAGATGAGATCATAACAGCCGACATACAGGATCGGTTACATTCAGCGGAGGCTGAAATAATTACAGTAAAAACAAAAGTCACCTCGTTAGACACAAAAATTCAAAAGACGAACGAGGTCTTTCATGACATGTTCAAAGTTTTTGAACAACTGCAGTCTAGTTTTAAAGACACCGTGTCCGAATTAAAAAAAGAATCTATTGCTACACAAAAGAGCATGCAAGTAGATATGAAGGCTCAAAATGACCGTTACCGAGACCTCACAAATAGTGTGGGTACAATATATTCTTCTGTGCAGTCGCTTGAACAAGAACATCAATCACATGTTAAGCAAACTCAGGAAAACATACTGCAGCTTTCTGAAACATTTGAACACTTTGAGCGGGGTCATGGGGAAGAGTTGAAATGTTTAAAAGAGGTACAAAATAACTACATAGTTCAGACAAGGGACCAAATGTCTCAATTGAAAGACATGCAGTATAAACACATGTCTCAAACTGAAAACCTCTTTAAAGATATGGAGTCGCATATTAGCTTAGTTGAGAATGTAACTCAACACGCACAATGGGCGACTTCAGAACCATTGGAGGCACATAAGGATCTAAATCCAATGGGATCACTTTTTCAATGTCCGCCACCCTCCTTTACACAGGACTCTAAACAGAATACTGTAATAAAAACAGAGTCTGGCAATGCGACCATGAAACAATTCATTGCAGACATGAGTTCGAGAATGCCTGCTAATGGAATTTATTCTAACCAAAAGTCAGACAAACCACCACAAATCCTCTCCGCAAAGGACGAGGACCGCAATGCGCGTGACAAGCAACGCGTCGCGAACGGAAGCGCGCGCGCCGCGTCTGATTATAGGTCCAAATCGAACGGTCGAGAAACTGTTTCCAAATTAGACATTAAGGGGGATTTTAATAAAAAGGGGAAAAGAAGGAAACGGACAAAACAACTAAACAGACGCATAGCCACCGGCATTCAAAGAAAAAAGACAAACGTAGACAGTCCTCGTCTCCTTCCTCCACGGACACAGACAGTTCCGATGACAAATCACGGGGTCGAAAGAAAACCAAAGACAAAAAGAGAAGACACAGACATAAGTCTTCCACTAGTACTAGTAACTCTAGTACTAGTAGTTCAAGCTCCTCAAGTAGGGGTAGGTCACCGCCACCACCCAAAATGGAATTGTTTTCAGGGGAGGTTGGAAAAATGACATGGCAAAGTTTTATCGCACGTTTTGACCGCCTAGTTAAGAGAAGGCGATGGTCTAAGCAAAAGTGCTTAGACAGGTTATTAGACTCGCTAAAGGACAAAGCACTGGAGTATGCGAATCGTTGCCCTCGCAACGATAGCTATAAAAAGTTAAAAAAAGAACTCCAGTTGAGGTTTGACATAAAGGATGAACCTGTGGCAGCTCGCCAAAGGTTGCACCTCATCAGACAGACCGAAGAGGAATCATTGGAGGAATTCCTTCAACGAGTGTTAAGTATAACACTCGATGGTTACAAACGGGCTGACAGGAAGACAGCTGAACAATTGGCGACCGAAGCATTTTTACGCGGTTGTCGCTATAAAGAGGCGGCGGCCTTTGTAATGAATGAGGCCCCGCAAACAATTCAAGAAGCTTGTCGCCGTGTGAAGAGCTATGTAGCTAATTTAAAAGCTGTCCACGGCAACAAGGTCGCATTTAAAGAACGGGCATTTACCACCCAAGAAGAAGATCGGGTTTCCAAAATAGAGCGATCTATGGCGGAAATCAGAGGTAAGCTGGGGGTTGGGGAGAATCAAATGCGCTCTCGGAGTCCAAGCCCCTATCTTGGTGCCTCTGGGAAGACAGCATACCCACAAAGAGGTTGGTCCCCAGGGTACAAAGGGCAACCAAACAGAGACCGATATAGGAGCCCATCTCCTTATCGAGGACAACAATTGCCTGATTGGAGACCCAGGTACAATGACGCACCTTGGGGTAGTCAGTCACCAATGGCACGACCATCACCCCTACCGATGGTATCTCCAGGCCCGGCCCCTCAAGGCTATGAATATAGGCCCCGATCTCCCGGTCGATACCTAGACCCTGGTCAGATGGTATCTCCAGGCCCGGCCCCTCAAGGCTATGAATATAGGCCCCGATCTCCCGGTCGATACCTAGACCCTGGTCAGACCGCAAATACGGGCTATGATCAGCAAAGATCAAGGTCCCCGGGTAGAAATACACCCAATATAAATGACCGCTACAAAGGCGATATGGTACAGGAGAATCGGTACCCTCCTACTGGCTATCGGGATAGACCACCTAGTCCATACAATGACAGGGCGGGCTTATCTCGAAGTCCCAGTATTAGGAGCCAATCTCCAGGGGCTCAACCTGATTTAAACGATCGTGGACTAGGCAGGAAAACGACCCCCATCTAGTCCGTAACCCAAGGGGTCGTAACACTGAAGTGTTGGAGCTAACCATCAATAAAGCTAGCACAATGACTATAACTATAGACCTGGCAATTGACGGTAATATAGTTTCCGCAGTTGTTGATAGTGGTGCTATGGCAACACTTTTTCAAAAACAGTTGTTTGAAAAAATATATGGGTCACAAAAGGATAGGCCTAAATGTCGACTTAAAGGCATTGGATCCGATATCGTAGAGGGATATTTTGTGCCAAATGTACCACTCACCATTGGCACACAAACATTCTTGCATACAGTATGTATAGCACCAATTGACGATATTTGCATCCTGGGTTTAGATTTTCTAAAGCCAGCAGGCAGTATCATAGATTTAGCTGATAACACAATAACAATTGGCAATGAGGTGATTCCAGCTAGGATCAAACTTGGACCTAGAATACAAGTCTCAAGGGTTATAATAAAGAAGAAAACAGTGTTGCCACCCAATACTGTTGGTTATGTTAACGTGGCCCTGGAATCACCTATTGACGGTAGCTTCATAATTGAAGCAAAACCTTTCAAAAATGCACTGATCTCCACTTTATATGGCAATGGATCATCCCTGACATTGAGAGTGATTAATGACACAAACAATTATATAGCTTTCAAGAAGGATAGGGTGATAGGATGCGCAGAATCGGCATTCCGGGTGGACGTGGATGACCCGGCTATCATTCCTGTTGGAAAGGTGGTTACCCAACCAGTATCCGACAAACATGAATTGCCGGAGCATCTAACGGAAATGTATGGACGGGCAATCACGAGCCTTTCGGAGGATGAGAGCTTAAGATTTAAAAATCTATTAATGGAGTTTCAGTCTGTGTTTTCCAAGAATGATATGGATCTCGGGTGTTTGGCAGGAGTGGAGCACAAAATTGAAGTGTCAGATGCCACCCCGGTGAAGGAAAAATTCAGAAGAACACCATTAATGTTTCAAGCACAAGAACAAGAGTATTTGAATAAATTGCTCCAACAAGGTGTTCTTGAACCCTCAGCCTCCGAATGGTCATCCGCCCCTGTGCTGGTCCGGAAAAAGTCCGGGGATTTACGGTACTGCATTGACTACCGTGCCCTAAATAGCAGGACCGTGAAAGATCACTACAATCTGCCACTCATAGATGACTGTTTAGACTCGTTATATGGCAAACAGTTGTTCTGTGTTTTGGATCTTTGTAGTGGTTATTACCAGATCCCCTTGGAAGCTAATTCTAAACGTTTAACGTCTTTCGGTACACGATTTGGTAGTTATCAGTGGACTCGCATGGCCATGGGATTATGTAACGCACCTGCTACCTTTCAGCGTGCAATGCAGCTAGTTATGCGAGGTCTCACGTGGGAAGAACTAATTGTGTACCTGGACGATTTAATTCTTCTGGGAGTTGATTTTGACGGAATGCTAGGGACACTACGGAAAGTATTCATGCGTTTTCGCGACCACAATTTGAAACTTAAAGCTAAGAAATGTCAGATTTTCAAAAAGGAAGTAGAGTTTCTGGGTAAACTGGTTAGCGAAGCCGGAATTTCAATTGCGCCTGACAAAATAAGTGCAGTAATAAACTGGCCTGTCCCAAAGAATGCGAAACAAACGCTCTCATTTCTGGGCTATATGAATTACCACAGAAACCACATTCAAAACTTTGCGCAAGTTTCGGCGGTTCTATATGAATTGGCCCATGCTAAACAATTCTATTGGAATGAAAACCATCAGAAATCTTTTGAAACTTTGAAAACACTTGCTACTTCAGCCCCACTCCTATCACACCCGTCACCTGATGGTCTATTTATTCTAGACACAGACGCTAGCGGATATCAGATAGGTGCTGAATTGTCACAAGTACAAGACGGCGTGGTCAAGCCTATTTGCTACGCCAGTCACGTGTTAATGAAACAACACCGAAATTACTGCACTACCCGCAAAGAGTTGTTAGCCGTAGTCAAATTTTGTCGGCAATTTCGACACTATTTATTAGGCCGGTTTTTTCTTATACGTACCGACCACAACAGTTTAGTGTGGCTCACCCGGTTTAAACACATAGAAGGGCAGTTAGCGCGTTGGTTAGAAGAATTTTCTTTATACAACTTTAAGATAATTCATCGCAAAGGGAGCGACCATGTAAATGCCGATGCACTTAGCCGCAGAAGCGATGACTTGCCCGCCTGCGATTGTTATGACGCAGGAAAAGACATAGAAAGTCTCCCATGTTACCCCTGTGCATATTGCAAACGTGCACACACACAGTGGGCGAGGTTTAACGATGATGTCGATGACGTAGTGCCCCTTGCAGTACGATCTCTGCAGGATGCAACTCCCACACCGGAAGCAACCCCAAATTGGGTCGATAGTCTCTCATCTGTTCAACTTAGGGATACCCAATTAAATGACCCTGACCTTGGATTAGTTATGCAATGGTTAGAACACAAGTACGAACCTTCTATGAAGGAACTGAAACTCAGTAGTCCTGCAACTAGATCATTATGGTTAACCAAATCTCAACTGAATTACAATCACGGAGTACTATACTACTCTTGGGAAGGTGCTGACGAGTCAGTATCTAACTGTCTAGTGGTCCCCAAAGAACTGCAAAAGAAAATATTATTCTTTTGTCATGATACCAAAGAATCTGGCCATTTGGGGGAGGTCAAAACACTAGAACGGTTAAAAGGCCGTTTTCACTGGTATGGAATGACCAGAGATAGCATTTTATATATTAAAAATTGCTCGGTATGTAACAAAAATAAAAATTATCGAACGGCAAGGGGAGCCTTGTGTTCATATCATGCCGGCTATCCAATGGAAAGAGTACATTTGGATATTATCGGACCTTTTCACAAAAGTAGGTCCGGAAATAGATATATACTTGTCATGGTGGACCAGTTCAGTAAATGGGTCGAACTTACTGCACTGCCAGAACAAAATGCAGAACTTACTGCAAAAGCATTCTTGCAGCGATTTATTGTTACATTTGGCTGTCCACTAGAGGTTCACACTGACCAGGGAAGAAATTTCGAAAGTAATTTATTTCAGGCTTTTTGTAAAGTTCTGGAAATTACTAAAACTCGAACAACTCCCTACCACCCATCGGGAAATGGTCAGTGTGAAGTCTTCAACAGAACTATTTTACAAATGATAAGGAGTTACATTGGCCGTGGATTGCAGGATTGGGACGAGCATCTGCCATTAATTGGAATGGCTCTGCATTCTATGAAAAACAGAGCTACGGGGTTTTCAGCAAACATGTTAATGCTGGGGAGAGAGACAATGCAACCCATTGATCTCATATTGGGTCAAATAAAAGAGACTCCCCATGATCCCAGTGGCTGGGTCAGCAATCTCATTTCAAACTTCGATCAGGTGCACCGTATAGCACGAGAAAGATTGAGTGAAACTCAATTGCGTCAGAAGCGCGACTATGACGTCAGGCTTAAACAGAATATGTATGAAGTTGGTGATGTAGTTTATATGGTAGACTCCTCCATAAGAATTGGATTGAGTAAAAAGCTGAGACCCCCATGGAAAGGGCCATTCCTGATTGTACGTGCTCGTCACCCCTTGTACAACGTTGCCAGTAAGACTAAAACAGCATTAGTCCACCATGACAGGCTAAAACCTTGTAAGGACTCTGACCTCCCATTATGGCTGCAAAGACAAAGGCATAGCCTTCTTGAGTCTTTGCCCTTAACAAATGAGGGGGATGATGACGAACAAGAGACCCCCGTATCCCAACCATCAACACAAGTCGATGCCGATGCAACATTGCCCTTCATGTTAGGTGATGATCCAGACGTCACTCTACCATACATGTGGGGGGAAGAGGAATTAGATGATGGTGGTTCCGGCCCTTCCGTTGTTGAATTATACGACCCTGAGGGCGAACCTGAGCTAACCGACCCTGCCCCCGCTGTCGAAATGACAAGTAAAGGCAGGGCAGTTCGTCGCCCCGCCCGATTTCTTGATTAAATTTTAAATTATATGTCCATGATTATTAATTATATGTCCGTGGGGTGCATTGAATTAGCTTGTATGTTTTGTTCATGCAACCCACATTACTGCATATGGGTATATTCAGGGGGGATCAGCTGGTGGTACAGTCGCAACTGTTTGATTAGCTTGTATGTTTTGTTAAATATGTTGCGGCCGTACTACATGGCTAATGTAGTCCACATGTTACTGTCGTGATCAGGGTGCCCGGATTAGCTTGTATGTTTTGTCCGGATCACCGTGTTCGCGGTTGCTATCATGTGAACATCTGTTCATTAATGTTGTTTTGATTGACACTGTAGCTGCAGTTAGCTTGTATGTTTTGCTGTAATGCAGTGTTGTTTCGAACCATTACATGTAGTCTGGCCTCGTGTGAACACGTCATTCATGCTGGGTCAGATATTTGCATTTGTTTGTCTGAGTTTCATGATTTCAGTTTGCATTAGCTTGTATGTTGTTCAAACTGGGTCGTGGGATTCGTGGCAGAAATTTGCAGTATTATACATTTGTTCTTGCTGTCCAGTGCACGTCCTGTGTAGCTTGTCCAGTTCTGCAGGGCGGCAAAAGATAGTTTGTGCAGATTGATAATGCTTTTTAAAAATATACATCCACATAATCTGCAATAACTTTGTTGGTCTCATTTAGCCTGTGAGTTGTTGAGACTAACAACGTGACTCTTTTATATTTTTGGCACTAGAAAAAACCCCTGGTCGTTTCATTTAGCCTGTGTGTTGTTGAAACTAACAGGAGTTGTAACATAATCCATGACAGTAATTGGACGTCTGTTGGTCTTGAATAGCCTGTGTGTTGTTGAGATTAACAGGGGTATTGTTGCATGTCATGGTGGTATTAGAATAATTCTAAAAATTGTTCTGCTCTTTAAAAAATAATAATTATAAATCAATTGCCAGTACAGGTCCTCAAAATGGACTTGTTTTTTAATTGTAGGCAACAATGAGCAGACCTGTCAAGAGATCGAAGTTTTCGGAAGAATGTGAAGTGTGTGGGATCTCTTCCAATCATATTAAACAGCATGTACTGAGGACACATGCACCTTGGTATGTGTGTCCCGCATCCGCATGCATGGATTGCCACCGCGCCGAAGGCTGTATTCAACAGCTAAGGAAATTTCACAACAATCACGGGGGTGTCGAAGGAGACTCTCTTCTTGAGGCTTGGGCGCTCGCTGTCAATGGGTTGTTGTATTTTCTCATTCAGCACCTAGCCCTTGGGTCTCTGGCAGACCTCCTTGTGTTTGTTGTGGATAATACACTCTATCCTCCATCCCTTTCGTTCTCGGAGAAAGAATGCTTCTTTCTCAGAGAGTACGACAGGAGGGCTGGGTTGGAATCTCTATCAGATGTGCTGTACGGCACCATTCCGCCGGTTCGTATAAGCATGATCCTCCATTATGCCATTTTAAATCGGCTTTTCTCTAAATTACCAGGACAACTTACCGCTACTGTACGGGAATTTATTCGTTACAGCACGTTTGAGGGTTTCAGCGCACCACATGGTCATCCCACGTTGAAAATGGCATCTATTGACTCCCATTTTCACATGGATGAGCTCTCCTGC
The DNA here is from genome assembly GCA_037043455.1 of Cyrtodaria siliqua. Classification (NCBI taxonomy): domain Eukaryota; kingdom Metazoa; phylum Mollusca; class Bivalvia; order Adapedonta; family Hiatellidae; genus Cyrtodaria; species Cyrtodaria siliqua. The sequence continues at coordinate 33,781 of JAWPHD010010038.1, forward strand.
CGTTCTACCCAATCATTTCGAGAGCTGGAAAGTTCGGTGGCCCCACCTGTCAATTTGCGATATGCTATTGCAAACTCTGTTTACCCAAACAAGTGGAACCTCATCGAGAAGCATATGCGTGACAATCCAAGGTTACGATTTACCTTGGGTGTTCATCCGCATATGGTTCTTCGAAAGACTGTCAGCAGTCAGATCGCCAGGCTGGAGGCCGTAGTTCAGCGTTTTCCGCAAGCCGTAGGAATTGGGGAAGTGGGCCTCGATTTTACGACAACTTGTCGCTGCAGGGCTGCCCACAATAGGCAGGAGTGCAAACAAAACAAAATTGAGGCTCAGAGATCTTTCCTACGGCAAGCTCTCTTGTTGGCAAAGAGACTGGCCAAGACTGTTGTCCTACATGTCCGGGACAATAACACTGGGAGGGCTGCTGCAGAAGTGTTGGCACTCTTACAAGAGTTGGAGATGACGAACTCCACAATTCATCGTCATTGTTATGTAGGTACTGTTGAGGAGTACCAGCAGTGGAGCACTGTGCTACCAAACTGCTATTTCGGTATAGCTAGAGCCTCATTAGACAGCGATAGCACTGTACAAATGCTGCTATTGTTGGACAGTCCCAAACGTTTAGTTCTGGAGACTGATGCACCTTATCTGCCCATGGACGGTATTACAGGTGTAAACGGTCCATGGAATGTTCACCTTGTTGCAGGTAAGGTGTCGCAGAAACTTGGCTGCCAAGTATCACAAGTACTTGGGGTCTGTAACAGAAATGCCGCCAAACTATATGGTCTCAACTGGTAAGGCTTCTTCAACGAAACTTCGTTACTAACAGCCAACAACTATTCTAATATTAGACGAAACTTAAAAAACAGTTTTCTGCAAGCAGTTCATCTTGTCACTGAATCGGACATGTGGCCCATAAATAATACAACACAGAAAGGGGGAAAATGGGAACGCTCATTCTTGAAAGTGATTAGCTTGTACGTTGTTACTCCTTGATTGAGTGTTGCGTGTTATTTACACATTTCGGCCTATTTAGGGATCATTGGGTTATACCAAGAATTGAAGAGCTTGTATGTTGTCAATTCTGCATAAAACATATTTGTATGGTTTTTGCACATTGACTGGAAGCAAAATTATAAATAGATTAATAGATCCAAGGAATAATACTAATTTTCATCCATACAGGTACTGGATTCCAAAAGTATGTAAGTTTCGCTGTTTTTTCATGGTGTTAAAACAACTTATCCAGAGTCCAATGTAATGACCTTTGTAAATTGTACTAAACCTTGTACTCTATTGTCTTATAACAAATGCACTATACACAAAAGCATCGTACCACAATACTGAAACTGTAAATAGAATAACTATTAGTGATGTGTAGATATACGAATATCTAATAATATTATGTACCAAATATACTATTTTTAATGCATAAATATGGATATATGTTAAAATGTATTGGTGCTCTCTGGATAACTTATAGCTGTGTAGCTTAGCCATGTAGCCAATATAGCCTTTCTAGCTTACCGAGCTTTTCAGTTTTCAATCTGGCATGGAAATCTTTTCTATTGTTGTAGTCCTATTGCCGACAATCTATGCATGCTGAGGCTATCCTATTGCTCTGTATCTTCCCCATGTTTTGTTATTCCTTTGTATCCGCACAATGTCATAAATTATTCCATTTTTGTGAATTGATGTGCTGTGATTATTAATTAGTAGTAATGTGTTCCCTTATGTAAGTTGTTACTAAAGAATATATATTCTCAATAATAGGGGTAAAGAGTTTCATTAAGAGGGGGGTGAAGTATACAAATTAAACCAACAATGCTATACAGGTATTCTATGGGTAAATAAATTTCATAGAGGATTGTAGCTGGTATGTTCTTTCTTCTGTGAACAACAATTACTATACTGGCGTGCTGTATAGAAATAACATATTTCATTTCATGGAGGATTGTAGCTGGTATGTTCTTTCCGCTATGAACAACTTGATGTATGCTCTATCTCAATAATATGCCATTTGCATAAGGGTGAGAATATGTATCATTTAGGTGTAGTCACACTGTTTTTTTATGTTTGAATTGTTAAAATGTTATGTGTTATTGGTTGTACCATGTAGGTGTAGCCACAACGTTTTCTATAGTGGAATTGTTAAAATGTTATTTGTTATTGTTATGTCCACTTTATATTGTTTTGATAGTCAAACAGTAAACTTTCCAGTGTAATCATTACCATAATAGTGTTTTAAGTACATCTCAAGTATAGATTTCTAAGATTGTACAATCAGGACATTACTTTTGCTCTAAATGCCGGTCCTTTGAACATTAAGACTCTTGAACGATATTGGCAAAATTATTGCACTAAAAGAAAGGACCATTTTCTTAACTCATCAATTTCTATTCAGTTTAATACAGTTTAATAGTTATTATCAATAAGCTTAGGTATGTTGATATCTCCTCAAAGATGGGGTAGAGTGTTGTACCTGCGTCCCTGTCGGAGGCCTCACTCTGGTGACGTCAGAGGATTGACCTTCGTCTAGGCAAGGATCAGCCAATAGTCTGCCAGCAATAAGGCACGTGATTCCAATCCGGGTGAGCTCCGACGAATCAGGACAATACTCTCTCTCTTCAACTCCAACCACCGAACCAACAACACTACGTCTGATCGTCTCTGTACATCACGTCTACAAGTGGTTCAGGGGAGCTGGGAGCATTCTAGGTAAGTAGACCGTTATCTAGATATTATTGTGCGTTGGTCTATAGCGCGGGTATTCACTCGTACATCAGATGTGTGAACAAAAGTTACGTTTCTGTTTTTTACAAAATCGTCTCTGGTAAATAAAATCCCTTTATCAATAATATCTTGTCCCGTCACTGTACCGAGATGACAGCATTTAAAATGTGTTTTATAGGAATAACTTCGTTTACGTCTAAAAATGAATACATAGAATGACTTTTAAAACGTCCCCCTATACAATGGTTTAGTCGTTTTTATAAATTATATAATTATATAGAGTCCGTGCCGTTTTCAACAATTGGCTGTTAAGTGTTTTTCACCGTCCATTAATATGTTTTATTATCTCAAAGTTAGCATTACCCCCTGGTGTTACATAAAAGAGCTGGCAATTTTTTCTGGAAAATGTAAGCCTTAAAACTTGAAATGAACCCATTAGTTTGTCATATTAAATCCAACAATCTGGCAGACGAGACAAAACTACTCTCTACAATATCTGGCAGAAGAGGCAATATTGCCATCTGTAGTATCTGGCAGAGACCCAACCTTGTCGTCTGCAGTATCTGATATGCCTCCTGCAGTATCTGGCAGAAGAGGCAAAGTTCCTGTCTACATAATCTGGCACACGAGGTAATATTGCCGTCTGCAGTATCTGAAATCCGAAATACAGGAGGCAAGGAAACATTACTATCTGCAGTATCTAGCAAACGAGATATATATTGTCTTCTGCAGTATCTGGCAGACTAGGCAACATGGACGTCTGCAGTATATGGCAGAGAAGGCAACATGGCCATCATCACCGTCTGCAATATCTGGCAGACGAGGCAACATGGCCGTCTGCAGTATCTGGCAGATGAGACAACATGACCGTCTGCATTACATGGGTGAGAATGCAACATGGCCGTCTGCGGTGTTTGGCATACGAGGCAAAATTGCTGTCTGCAGTATCTAGCAGAAGAGGCAAAATTCCTGTCTACATAATCTGGCACACGAGGTAATATTGCCGTCTGCAGTATCTGACATCCGAAATACAGGAGGCAAGGAAACATTACTATCTGCAGTATCTAGCAAACGAGATAATTATATTGTCTTCTGCAGTATCTGGCAGACTAGGCAACATGGACGTCTGCAGTATATGGCAGAGAATGCAACATGGCCATCATCACCGTCTGCAGTATCTGGCAGACAAGGCAACATGGCCGTCTGCAGTATCTGGCAGACGAGACAACATGACCGTCTGCATTACATGGGTGAGAATTCAACATGGCCATCTGCGGTGTTTGGCATACGAGGCAAAACTGCTGTCTGCAGTATCTAGCAGACTAGGCAACATTGCCATTGATAGTATCTGGAAGACTTAACATTATTTCCGTCTACAGTATCTGGCAGACGAGACAAAACTACTACAATATCTGGCAGAAGAGGCAATTTTGCCGTCTGCAGTATCTGGCAGAAGAGGCAAAATTCCTGTCTACATAATCTGGCACACGAGGCAATATTGCCGTCTGCAGTATCTGGCATCCGAGGTACAGGAGGCAAGGAAACATTACTATCTTAAAATGCCGCTTTTCTATAACCACAACATTTTATTAGGCAAGCAAAGTGTTTTTATGGCATCCTGGTTAGCAAGGGAATACGGTATGTTAATGATAAAGGGAATGATAATGGAAAGTTGCTTTCAATTGATGATTTTAAAGAAAAAATCAATATTAAAGTAAATTTCATGCATTACCAAGGTATGTGTATTGCAATTAAAAATTATCAGAATAAAAATGTCAACATGGAAGTGAAAACAACAAAATGTATTGCCCCCTTTACACCAATATATTTAAATAACATTACAAAACATTGCAAAGGAGCAAGTCATTTTTACAAAATCTTAATTTATAACTAGACAAACCAACCAGCCAGAAAAAATGGAATGACATTTATAATATGAATGAAAATGAATGGGAAATTGTCTACTGTGAGTTTACCATTTGAAACAACAAAAGACACATATCTACAATGGCTTCAAACAAGAATACTGCATAGAATCTTGGCAACAAATTCTTACCTAACAAAAATAAAGATAAAAAACAATCATTATGCTCTTTGCACCTTCTGTAACAGAGAAACTGAAACCATTGTACATATTTTCTGGGAATGTCAAGAAACACAAAATATAATCTTTGAAATCAACAAAATACTAAGAAAAAAACATGTAAGTGTAGACTTGAATGAAACAACTTTGATTTTTGGTGTCAAAAACTTTCAGTCCTGTGAAAAAAAACATTTTAATACTGGAAATAAAGCGATATAGATACAGAAGCAGATGTCTAGGAAAAAAATTATCATTTGATAACTTACAGAAAAGCTTAACATTTATGTATGAAATTAATAAAAAAATTGCTCTTAGGTACAATGAACTGAACATGTTTGAGGTCAACATTTTTTGTATTATTTAAATCACACAGAGGATAATGCAAATTATGGAGAATTTTACTTGAGAACTGTCCATAATTCAAAACATTGAGATAACAAACCAAAATAATTAAAATGATTTATCTTCTTTTTCAAAATAAAGTAAACTAGAGAAGGTAGATTTCAACATATTATAAGACAGTAATCTGTTGTTTTTGTTTACCTATCGAATGAAAGTATTTGTCTGGAATGAGTGTATTGTAAAATATGCGGTGGGATGGTTCCCCGACCCACAACACACTCATTGACGGGGGAAAATAAATGGGCTTACCATTATTGGTAGCTGAAAAAACAAAAACAAACAAGAGGTCAATGACCTTGAAGCTCTACGGATTGATTTTGATTTCAGGAAGTAGTCGCTACAGACTTGTTTTTTGAAAAATTATTTTTAGCCGTGGCGGCCATCTTGAATTTCCGGCCGACCTGAAATTTTGCTAGGATCAATAAGACATCAAGAGCAACATTCCTGTGAAGTTTCATGAAAATCCGTCAAGTAGTTTCAGAGGAACAGTCACTACAAGTTTTCATTATATAACTCTATGTAAACAAAGTTGGCCGCTGACAGCCATGTTTAACATCGAATCAAAACGATTTTTGACAAGGACTAACATCATGTCATGCTGATCATTTTAGAAAAAGTCCCATATCAATATCACTTATAGTTTTCAAGAAGTAGTCGCTACAAACTTGTATTTTGAAAATCTATTTTTAGCCATGGCAGCCATCTTGAATTTCCGGCCGAACTGAAATTTTGCTAGGATCAATTACACATCAAGATCAACATTCCTGTGAAGTTTCATGAAAATCCATGAAGTAGTTTCAGAGGAGTAGTTGCTACAAGTTTTCATCATATAACTCTATGTAAACAAAGATGGCCGCTGGCAGCCATGTTTAACGTCGAATCAAAACGATTTTCGACAAGGACCAACATCATGTCATGCTGATCATTTTAGAAAAAGTCCCATATCAATATCACTTATAGTTTTCAAGAAGTAGGCGCTACAAACTTGTTTTTTAAAAACCTATTTTTAGATCTGGCGGCCATCTTGGATTTCACATCAACATGAATTTTTGCTAGGATCAACTAGACTTCATGGGCAACATTTCTGTAAAGTTTCATGAAAATCCATTCAGTAGTTTCAGAGGAGTAGTCCCTACAAAAAAATGTTTACGGACAGACGGACGGACAGACAGACGGACGACGTACGCCGCACCACGGCATAAGCTCTGCTGATCTCTGATCAGTCAAGCTCAAAAACTACAAAAACAACAAAAAACAAGAGGTCAGTGACCTTGAAGCTCTACTGATCAGCATTCCTGTGAAGTTTCATGAAAATCTGTCAAGTAGTTTCGGAGGAGTAGTCGTTTTATAATAAAATGTAAACAAAGACGGCCATGTTTAATGTCAAATCAAAATAAGTTTTGACAAGGATCAACATCATGTACGTTATACTGATCATTTTAGAAAAAGTCCCATATCAATATCACTTATAGTTTTCAACAAGTAGCCGCTACAAAACTTGTATTTTGAAAATCTATTCTTAGCCATGGTGGCCATCTTGAATTTCCGGCCGACCTGAAATTTTGCTAGGATCAATTAGACATCAAGAGCAACATTCCTGTGAAGTTTCAGGAAAATCCGTCAAGTAGTTACAGAGGAGTAGTCGCGTCGTGCCCTTAATGGTTTATTCTCTTGTTGCTCTGGCTTCTGCCAAGTCACTATTGTTTTTTTTGTATTATATTTACACAGCATATTTGTGTTTTACTTATATTGCCTATTGATGCTGCCTTGTTGGTTAGAGATTAGATCATGGCGGGGATTTCTTTATTTACACTGTCCTGTTTTAATGGGTTGACAGTAGGGTAAGTGTGAGGTTTGGTGCACCCTAGAACCGGTTTAAACCCCCAGTGGCCACTGACTGTTCCAAGGCGGTAGCCCTTTTGTCAACCCTTTTGTGTTTGTGATGTCGTTTGCATTTTTTATTACTTTTGCCTTCTCATTTGTCTGTTTGTTTTTGTGTTTTGTGGTTGACTGTCGTCCTTGAATGCTGCTTTCCCTGTCCGATATTTTTTATCTTTCTTCATTATATAACTGAATGTAAACAAGGATGGCCGCTGGCGGCCATGTTTAACGTTGCATCAAAATAATTTTTGACAAGGATCAACATCATTCCATACTGATCATTTTAGAAAAAGTCCCATATCAATCACTATATCACTTATAGTTTTCAAGAAGTACTCGCTACAAACTTGTTTTCTGAAAATCTATTTTTAGCTGTGGTGGCCATCTTGAATTTCCGACCAACCTGAAATGTTGCTAGGATCATTTAGACATCAAGAGCAACATTCCTGTGAAGTTTCATGGAAATCCGTCAAGTAGTTTCAGAGAAGTAGTCGCTACAATTTTTTACTAAATAACTCTATGTAAACAAAGAAGGCCGATGGCAGCCATGTTAAAAGTCGAATCTTTTCGACAAGGACCAACATCATCTCATGCTGATCATTTTAGAAAAAGTCCCATATCAATATCACTTAGAGTTTTCAAGAAGTAGTCGCTACAAACTTATTTTTTAAAAATCTATTTTTAGATTTGGTGGCCATCTTGGATTTCACATCAACATGAATTTTTGCTAGGATCAACTAGACTTCATGGGCAACATTTCTGTAAAGTTTCATAAAAATCCATTCAGTAGTTTCCGAGGAGTAGTCGCTACAAAAAAACGTTTACGGACAGACAGACAGACAGACGGACGGACGACGGACACTGCACCACGGCATAAGCTCTGCTGATCTCTGATCAGTAGAGCTAAAAACAAAAACAAAACCATTACTATCTGCAGTATCTAGCAAACGAGATAATTATATTGCCTTCTGAAGTATCTGGCAGCCTTCTGCTGTATCTGGCAGACTAGGCAACATGGACGTCTGCAGTATATGGCGGGGAAGGCAACATGGCCGTCTGCAGTATATGGCAGATGAGGCAACATGGCCGTCTGCATTACATTGGTGAGAATGCAACATTGCCGTCTCCAGTGTTTGGCATAGGAGGCAAAATTGCTGTCTGCAGTATCTAGCAGACTAGGCAACATTGCCATTGAAAGTATCTGGAAGACTTGACATTATTTCTGTCTACAGTATCTGGCAGACGAGACAAGACTACTGTCTACAATATCTGGCAGAAGAGGCAAAATTCCTGACTACATAATCTGGCATACGAGGCAATATTGCCGTCTGCAATATGTGGCAGATGAGCCAACATTATCGTCTGCAGTATCTGACATGCCTCCTGCAGTATCTAGCAGATGTGGTAACATTGCTGTCTGCAGTATCTGAAAGAAGAGGCAAAATTCCTGTCTACATAAACTGGCACACGAGGCAATATTGCCGTCTGCAGTATCTGGCATCCGAGGTACAGGAGGCAAAGAAACATTACTATCTGCAGTATCTAGCAAACAAGATAATTATATTGTCTTCTGCAGTATCTGGCAGACTAGGCAACATGGACGTCTGCAGTATATGGCAGAGAAGGCAACATGGCCATCTTCAGAATATGGCAGATGAAGCAACATCACCATCTGCAGTATCTGGCAGACAAGGCAACACTGCCATTGATAGTATCTGGAAGATTTAACATTATTTCCGTCTACAGTATCTGGCAGACGAGACAAAACTACTACAATATCTGGCAGAAGAGGCAATTTTGTCGTCTGCAGTATCTGACCTGCCTCCTGCAATATCCACCAGGCGTGGCAACATTGCTGTCTGCAGTACCTGGCAGAAGAGGCAAAATTCCTGTCTACATAATCTGGTACACGAGGCAATATTGCCGTCTGCAGTATCTGGCATCCGAGGAACAGGAGGCAAGGAAACATTACTATCTGCAGTATCTAGCAAACGAGATAATTATATTGCCTTCTGAAGTATGTGGCAGCCTTCTGCAGTATCTGGCAGACTAGGCAACATAGACGTCTGCAGTATATGGCAGAGAAGGCAACATGTCTGCAGTATCTGACATGCCTCCTGTAGTATCTCACAGACGTGGCAACATTGCTGTCTGCAGTAGCTGGCACTGGCAGATGAGGCAACCATGCCTTTTTCAGTATCTGGCATCCAAAGTAACATTGCCGTCTATGATTTCAGACATCCGGGGCAACAGAAGACAGGAAAACATTGCCATCTGCAGTATCTAGCAGACGAGGCAATATTACCTTCTGCAGTATCTGTCAGACGAGGCAACATTGCCGTCTGCAGTATCTGTAATTTTGTAATAATTCAAAGGGCCATAAGTCTGTGGAAGAGCATTGAAAATCCTGATAATACACGCAAGTATCTAGCAATTCACGCTAATGGTTAGCTTACTGATACTTCCTTTCAAGTTTCATGAAAGTCGGAAGAAAATGTAGTCGTCGAGCAGAAAATCTTTACACTTAGAAAATTTCAAATGCTGTACTTTTGCCAAAAATCATTCAACTGGAACGTCCTGAAAATATGCCCAACAAGACAGCATACTGATACTTCTAACCAAGTTTCATGAAAATCTGAAGAAAAATGTACGAGTTGAATTGAGACTCTTTATACCTGAAAATCTTCAGTCTGGTTATTCCAATAAAAATCATTCGACACAAACATCCTGACAGTATCCGCTGCTAGACATCGTACTGATATTTCCTAACAAGTTTCATGAAAATCGAAAGAAAAATGTAGGAGTTGAGCGAAAACGTTTTTCATTTAAAAAAACTTCAATGTCCGGCATCTCCACCAAAAATCATACAACCGGAAAATTCTAACGATATGACATACTAGAAATCATACTGATACTTCAACAGTGCCCTGTATGACGGGGACATGACACCATAGTACTAACGCTGCATTGTACTGAAATAACTTGTCGTCCAGGTAAGGCTATTGATTATAGGCTGCAGTTATCGATTTTTACTATGCTTATCGAGAGACCTTCTTCATCCCAGCTACCGAACAGACATATGGATGGAAAACGGACAAGGCGGCAACTAAATGCTCCTCAATATAAACAGTACCTTAAGGTAAAGTAAAAGAAAATTAACAAATAAGTATTTTCAAATCATTTAATTCTTAACAAGAAATATCACTGTAAGTGACAAATGCCCTGAAGTGGTTTGTGACTATATGAACAATATGTCAATGCACACAGCTCAAAACTGTGACGACATCATAATATGGACATGAAAGAACTTCTTTTTGACCTTTGACCTCCAAGTGTGACCTTGACCTTAAAGCTACTGACCTGGATTTTGCGCGCGACACATCGTCTTGTTGTGGTGAACACTTGCGGCAGGTTATTTGAAAATCCGTCCATGAATGTCACAGTAGAAATAAAAGCACTTCTTTTTGACCTTTGACCTCTAAGTGTGACCATTACCTTGAAGCCAAGGACCTGAATTTTGCATGTGACACATTGTCTTGTGGTGAGCACCCATGCCACCCTTTGGGGGCATACAAATTTACAAAATACAATTAACAGCTTTATATTATTCCATGCAAATACATTTTCAACAAATTAAAACGCACAAATGTTTTTTCTTTTAAAGGAACATATGGTAATCTTACCAAAATTGAACCAAAGTCTAAATTTTTAAATTTGTACAAATGTTATTCTTATTTTACACACGATAGGCACATGTCAACTACTTTTACTTGCTGGAGAAAACATTATAATTATGTTGTTTTTCCCCCCAATACTTCTGACAACTTCTAGAAAAGCTAAATAATATCTAAAAAAAAGAAAGAAAAAAAGAGGCTTTCTGAATAAGGGTGTTAGGAAGAAAACAAGGCACTTTATTTGACATTTGATTTCTTCTGATGCATGCGCATGAGTTCTCAAGATTGCCCTGTGACCCTTTAAGAGTTTGTCTGAGTTTCACCCTCCTCACTAAATACATGTAGTTCAATAATATCATTTATTATATACCTATCAATAATTATATACATAGTACCTTTATTTTCTTACAGTGGAATACAAAAACCTGTATCACCTCTAGATGTTTTCTGAATCTGTATCAGTATGCTACTTAAAATAGATTCCGTATCACTATCCTACTTAAAATAGAACAGGGAAATTCCTAATAATGCTCGCATTTACACTAATGTGCACGAGAATGTCAAGACGATGTTACATCAAACAAACAAAACAAGTATGTCGCACCAATGAACTTTAACTTGTAAGCTGTAGCTACACCCCAAATATATTAAAATATGCTTTATCAAAAAATAAGCCTTGAAACATTTAGAAACCGTCTTTATAGAAACCTTCCTTATTACATACCTATACATACCTATGCAACAGAACTGTAAATATTTTTAATCATATGTAGGAGGTATATAATAAAAAGGATCATAACTAGAGTAGCGTGTTCTGGAAGTTTGTATCACCTCTCCGACTCTCAAGAGATCCTTGATCTGGCATTTACCTACTCCAGGTGATACAAACTTCCTGAACACGCTACTCTAGTAATAATCCTATTTGATCACATACCGGTAACTTGCAGTGTGGTAGTGTAATAAAGCCATGACATATTTATCATATCACACTAGTTAAATAAATATGCAAATCAAGGTCGATTCATCGTTCGGTCCTTTCCGTTCAGCTCGGTGTTCATCGAAAGTGACTTGTCATTTCCGTGACCGTTTAAAATTCTGGATTATAGAAATCGACGATGTAGTTGCATTGTTCAGTGGCGTATGCAGAAGACCGAGTCAACATACGATGTCATCATACAAAAATATGACGTCATCAACCGTTAACATTGTATATAGGAAGCTACAAGGCAGCTACATTAAAAATGTTACTTATGAGGCATTTTTGGAGAAACACGTTACGACCTTTGTTCATAGTAAGACAGATATGCTTAGAACAATTTTCAAAATGCAAATATCAAACAAAACAGTTTTATGGGATAATACTTAAAATATAATCATGATTTTTAAAAGTGTAGAATATAAGTTGGATAATGATTAACTCACATTCTTTAAAAATTGAGGGTATTTCTAAAAAAAAAAATGAATAAAATACTCAAAAACTCAGCTTATGTACAGCTCTGAGTGTGTTACGTGTGAAAATTAGGCACATTTGTGAATCCAAAACTCGATGGTGCGTATACCTAAATTAGCCCCAGGAATGCCCCTGATATGTACCTTGAAAAAATATTCCAACCATGAATGTACCCTGTGTTTCTCAAAATGTTTTAACAATGAAAATGTTTTGTCAGGTACTATGATGAGTACTATTATAGTGGTTCGAATATTTTCTCAAAGTACATGTGTATACACGAATACATCCGGAGTACATTCGTGTAGTACCCTGTACCACATAGACCCATTCAGAAGCACTTGCACTGTGGATGTTGTATAAATTACTATATAGGTTAAAGCCATAGTATCTTCAAAAATTAAAAAAAACATTTTATATTTATTAAAAATGTTTTTATATTAAAGAGAAAAATCTGCACCAAACTAGCTGTGAGAATCATAGATCATAATGAATCTAACCCGCCAAAACACTATCCAGGTGCTCATATCATATATTAATGTATATGTACCAATTAAAAGTAAAGGTTTATTCACGGATTCTTAAAATACCTGTAAATGAATATGCGTAAAATGAATTATAAGTTGGTAACTTCTCACAGCTTAACACCAAAAACTCTTGTTGATATATACTTGTAAATGGCATAGATCAGCAAAAAATTCAGCATGATTTCCAACTTGGAATTCTCAAATTTAACATGTTTAAGTTCATACAAATAAGTGTGGCTTTTTCCCTGTACAATAGCTGATAGACAATGTAGGTTTCAGGTATCAAATATTTTTCTCCTAACTCTTGAACAGCATAAACCTAGGCATTGTCCCTTTAATATTCTATATAATATAAATAACTAAAAACTTGCTAATTTAAAGGGCTCTTTTGCAAAATATTGTCAGATCTAGTTCAGTTTATCATAATATCATTCACACAAAAATTTCAAGTCCCACAGTTGTCTAATTTCATGCCCCCTAGTTTCATGTCTGACATCTGCACACTAGTTTCACATCCCTCAGTTTCATGTCCCACAGATGACTAGTTTCATGTCCCAGATTTACACACTAGCTTCATATCCCCTAGTTTCATGTCCCACATTTATCAAGCATCTCTTGCAGCCTGCCAGACTTGAACAAGGAACTTGTTTCCGAGTTGCCACCTATACATGTACCGTTGACAAACACCCTTGGTACCTGAAAAATAAAAGAGTTCTTATCTAATAAACAGTTAGATCAAGTTTTGCTAATCTAGTGTTTCTATGATACACTGTTACAGATAAATATATAAACTAAAAGATTTAATTTTAAAACACAAAAACCCAACTAAGAACAAGAAATCCGTGGATTCACATGTCTCGCCTAACGGGGGCTCGACTTAAAAAATAAAACGGTCAATAATGCTTAAATGAAAGTTTGTAAACATTTAAGTAACTAAAAACAATGGAGTTTGCCGTTTGCTGAGATGACATTTAAGTGCATTTGTTTAAAAACCAGAGGCCCAAGAGGGCCTGTGGATGCTCTACTGGCGAAAACGGTTCTTATATCAAGGGTTTTCGACATAAAATTTCCATCAGTAGTTTTTTCAAAACATTGCAAAAACAACAGGGATAGGATGGCCTTAGATCGCTCACCTGGTAATCATGGGCAATAAGTCTGCTGTGTCTAGTCTGGCATGGGTATTTTTTAATTTGTCCCACTTTCTTCTATGAATGAAATTTCAGGAAAATGGGTGTGGGGGGATTTATATTAACATTCTAAACAAATATGGTACAGATCAGATAAAATGAAGTAACTACAGATTTAACAAAGGAAAATACAATATAGCATTTTTCAACAAATCAAGGGCCATAACCTGTCGTTACTAACAAGATCTAGCTGGTTTTCGAACTTGGCCAAGATTTCATTGATATACCATGCTTTGCACAACTAGACATCATACTGAGGCTTCCTGCCAAATTTTGTAGAAATCCAACAAGCCGTTTAGGAGGAGTAGCGCCAACAAGAAATTTAAAGTAAAAATGTCAAAGTGCCATAACTCCGTCATACATCAGCAAACTGGAACAAAAGCGTGACATGCCCAACTAGACATCTTACTGATGCTTCCTGCAAAGTTTCGTCGAAATCCAACAAGGCGTTTAGGAGGAGTAGCGCTGACAAGAAAACGCCAAGAGGCTACAACTCCATCAAAAATCAACGAACCGGAAAAAAACGCAATAGGCACAACGAGAAATCATAGCAATGCTTCCTGCTAACACGGCGTTAACACCAACAAAAATTTAAAAAAAGTAATTAAAAAAAATAATGAAATACAAAAAAAATATAAAAAAATATTTAAAAAAAATATAATTTTTTTTAAAAAATTAAAAAATGAATAAAAAATAAAAAACAAATATCAATCAATAAATCAAATAAAAAAATAAATTAATAAAAATATATATATATATATAAAAAAATATAAAAAAAATCTGAAAAAGAAAATCAAACAAAAAGAAAATCTGAAAAAAAGAAAAGTATATATTAAAAAAATATATAAACAGAACATATACTCATTATAAAAAAAACACATCTGGTAAAGATCGGATGAAAAACGAAAACCCTATCGTATTAACGAGGCAAAATATAGCACTTTTAACTAAATCAAGGGCCATAACTCCGCTGTTACTGGTCCGATCAGGCTGGTTTTCAAACTTGTGCCAGCTTTCATTGATATTAACAAACTGTTAAAGTTTGGTAAAGATCGGATGAAAAATGAAGGCCCTTGGCCATTAGAGCTAAATAAAAATCATCAGCTCCAAATAGTAGGTCAAGGTCATAGATGAAATCCATGCATCCAAAAAGATGCACTACCCAAAACACAACTATGTCAAAATAGAATATGTTTTCTTCCAAAGATTAAAGCTTAATAAATTAGGTTTAAAACATCTAGTGCATAATTATAGTTCATGAGAAAGTGATGTAAATGTAACAATTAAAGTTATCTGCCCTTTGCTTGGATGGTGAAGGTCACATCCACATTTGCTTTGTCACGTTGCAATGTACCACCCAAGATACAACTATAAGCAAAGTTTGGAAGGTCTTAGTGCATACAGTTTGTGAAAAAGTGACCTAAATGCCAAAGTTGAAGGTAAAAATTATCAGTTATCAGGTTATCTGCCCTTTGCTTGAAGGGTCAAGGTCACTTCCACATTTGCTTTGTCACGTTGCGATGTACCACTCAAGATACAACTATAAGCAAAGTTTTAAAGGTTTAGTGCATACAGTTTGTGAAAAAGTGACCTAAACGCAAAAGTTGACCCTAAAAATTATTAAGTTATCTGCCCTTTGCTTGGAGGGTCAAGGTCACTTCCACATTTGCTTTGTCACTTTGCGATGTACCACTTAAGATACAACTATATGCAAAGTTTGAAAGGTCTAGTGCATACAGTTTGTGAAAAAGTGACCTAAACGCAAAAGTTGAACCTAAAAATTATTAAGTTATCTGCCCTTTGCTTGGAGGGTCAAGGTCACTTCCACATTTGCTTTGTCACATTGCGATGTACCACCCAAGATACAACTATAAGCAAAGTTTGAAAGGTCTAGTGCATACAGTTTGTGAGAAAATGACCTAAACGCAAAACTTGTATGTTGCCGCCGCCGCCGCCGGAAAAGCAACACCTATGTCTCTTTTTTTCTTCGAAAAGGCGAGACAAAAAACGATAGTTCATCAGAAAAATTTAAATTCTATATTTGTGTACCATAATTATATCCTTTTTAACCTAATATGTAGAGGTCATGCTGTCAGTACACATTACCCACATTTGCGATTATTTTTATTATATTGTCGATTATTTCGAAGAATTATCAATATTTATAAGAAATGTCAAGTAATTTTAAAGATGAATGGCCACACTTTTTGTAGTATTATCAATTAACAAATTTAACACTTAAACATCATATGAACATTTCTTGATAGTCTCGGAGAGAAACATACATTGAAAACTTCTACTAAGTTGTATGTAAAAATAAGTATTATTTGCATGACGTAGATACTAATTTTACCACTGTGTGACTGCATGCGGAAATGATGAAGCTGAATTTTATAGCTGCACAACTATTGCCAGGTAATTGATAAGTACATTTACCTGTGGATTAATTTACCTGTTCAAAGTTTTCTACATCATAAAAAAAATAAATCTTATTCTCGCTTTTCACAGATATTGCAATGTGTGAATTGTAAATATCTATTGTTGTGTATTGATTTTGATTTAAATAAACAGAAACATGTTCATGAAACAAAACATGGCCGGAGAATTCGTCTTATTATACTATAAGTTTTAATTTATTATTGGTACAATAATATCAAAAATTAATAATATGGAAAGTCAAATTGCTGAATACTATTCTTATAATTAATATTAATGATTGAACAAATGAAAGTTATGCAGAAAAACTAGTGGGATGCCTGACTAAAAAATAAAGATTGCCCTGTGTCCCTTTAAAGGCCAAGATAATATTAAAGGTTGTAAAGTACTGATACTTACAAGTTTACACATATTATGTAAAATATATTGACTAAGCTAAATGCATAAAAATGTGTCAATAGTGGGTGGGGTAAACTGACTTCTAATTTGAAGCAATATAGAGATTTTAAACAGAATTCACTGCTAAACAGAGCTTATTTACCCTTTATATAACTAAATGAATTGTAAACTTAATTGCATCTTTAAAAAGTGCATCAATAATTAGTCACAAAAGCATGGCATTCAAAAATGAACATCAAAAACTTATATGAAATCGCTACAATGATAACCTATTAATGTTCGATTTTTTTTTATATAAGCTACCAGTTCCAGATTGCTATCATGGAAAAATGTAATCTATATACAATGTTCTTTTCAAAAAGTGATGGTACAACTTGTCCCTTGAGTTGGTAACAATATCAAAATTGTTGGGTCTTGGCTCAAGAGTAGTGCACGGCTATGTATCCTTCCCCTCTCTCTGGGGCGGCTCTAAATAACCTATACTGTGTTGATGAGCCATTAAACAACATTCAATTTGTTATAGAAAATCATGACAATTCAGTTCAGTGTGAGGGATCACATGGTTTTAAAACATCGCGAAAACCAGTAAAACTTTCCAGATTCGGACATTTCTCTATTACTGTTCATCTATTTATTTCTGTGTGCATTTTTATGTACTATGGCATAAAGAGAGCAGGTTGTTCAATATTTTGTACCATTTCTTTGGCTGCTGGTGAATGTTCCATAGTTTTTTTTGTTTAACCTGCTCCCATTTCTGAAACGTTTTGTTCTGCACCGGTCTCAAATGCTCGAAGATTTTGGAAACGCAGGCAGAATACATAAACTATATAACATTCTCCCACAAACTATGCGATAAAATAAAGTAATAAATACAAACAAAACTTAAGCTCGCAGCAAGACATTCTGAAATCAATATGATCCTCCACCCTGTAGCCTAGTCATTTTTTTTTTTGAAAGAATACAAATTCTTTCAAATCTATCTAGTGCTGCTCAAACCTCTAAAGACGGACACATCTTAAAGCCTGAATAACATGTTACTGTTCCCCAGTCTTATATAACTAACATAACTAAGGGCATTACCCAATTCAAACAACAGATTAGAATATTACTTTGCACATGTTTTTTTTCCAATAATTTATTGTGAATGATCACATGACCAATTTAAGCATTATTACCTTGTATACTGTACCTGTTTCAAGTTATGTGTAGCAGGATTAAGTTTCAGAAAGATGATGCTAATGGTGCTATTATGTTATCTATATACACACAAAAACACTCGCAGATTTAAATCTGTTAAAACAAGTTTATTTTTTTTAAAGTATTTAAAGAACTAAATAGGCACATCAACCACTGAAAACAAAGATACTTAAGTATGCTGTATGTCTTTTAAATACTTAAGTATGCTGTATGTCTTTTAAATGTCTGAATACAGACTAAGTGTCAGGTCTAAACAAAACAGTCAGTACTGTATCCGTGAGTTCCAGGTACCACTGTCACGGATTGTGTATATATACTGAAAAGAAAAAGAAACCCGACACGGGAATTTCTGCTATATATTGTATATACTGAAAACTTAATTCCATAAATATTTCAAGGAAATCCCATGAAGAGATGCAGTTAGTTAGAGAAAGGACACAACTGTGATGCTGTAGACGTTTTAATCACAGTACACGTAACAAGAAATTCATAAATGTTGAAGTTCCTCTTTGAAAAATTGAGCCAGTTCAGTATTGTATTTAACGTAAAGAGTTTGCAAAGTTTTGCATACTAAGTTTGCTCACAAGCTTGAGCCAAACGCGTACTCTGTCAATAATGAAACTTTGCAGGAATGCTATTTGCAGTGTTACGTGTTGTTTTAGTCTTTTTTCCGAAAGGATAGATCTTACGTAGCCATATACCATTTGATTAAAGCAGTACATACAATATATAGCCGAAATTCCCGTGTCCCGTTTCTTTTTCCTTTCAGTATAGATATTAAAATGATAACTACTGTACCGTTTTCCCACCAGTCATTTGTGACAGGATTTCCTGGAGTGTGTCGCCGTCTTGTCGTTTGTCCAACTCGATGACCTTGGGCTCCACACCAAGATTTTTAAATGTCTGCTTAGATGCTCTGCAGTAAGAGCAGTAAGTTTTGGAGAAGATAACGACGCAGTTATCTGCCACTGCCGACCTCACAAAGTCTGACCCTGGACCATCAATGCTTGGCTTGGATTCACTATTGCCCATAGTGAATATATTGTGCAGTGTTTCGCTTCTTGCAGTTTAACTGAAAGAAGAAAAGCTAGAATGAAGTTCTATGAAATCTTATAGATAGAGGCTGGTCTCAGCTAATCCGAGCCTTCTCTGACCGTACGTGTGTGTGTGTGTAGTTCTTAGGTTTAGAGTCCGTCCGCCAACGAACACGTCGAGGTAACCCTGACGCGATGGTCACAATAGAGTCTCGACTTTGCCCTCAGCCCTTTTGATGGTTTTGATATTTCATCTGGCAGTGTAATTGCCACCAAAAAGATATTTAAACAGGCTTTTAGGGTCAGACAAGGCTTGGATTTAAATACCCAACAAGCTGAGACAGACTCTATCTGTTTTGTACTTAGTCAGAATAACTATCATTCTCTAAGTTATTCTGAATTAAATGCTTAAAAATGCTTTGCATTCATCAAAGGCAATTTCACTAACCATACTACAAGTAAAGAGTCATTCAGACATCAAACATGTGCTCCACTTTAGGTTTCCATTTTCAAGTCATAGGTCACAATACGGAACTATTTAGTCAAGATGTCATCTGTTTTCATAACTGAGTCATCTGTTGTAAGTCATCATTCTGTTCTAATTTAAGCTGTCTTTATATCATATTTTAAAGACGGCATGGATTTCTGATGCTAAATCAATTATTCTATAATATGTGATAATTAAATATTCTCACATTTGACATCAGACTTACGGGGAGTCCGGCAGGCCTGTAGCTTCGTAGTTCAATAAGTAAGCCTGGGTGATCTTGGGAGGTGAGAAACTCTTTGTGAGTCAGGTAGACCTGTAGTCTGGGTGATCTTGGGAGGTGAGAAACTCCCTGTGATAATAGTAAACCTTAGTCTTAAATGGACACATAGCAATCTTGAAGTGTTTATCAAATTACTGAATAAGCATCCTGACTTATTTACATGGGATAGGAACATTTCAATTATTGGGGGGAGGGGTTGGGGTTGTGGGGTGGGGATTAGTAGTCGCTAAAAAACTTGTCTTTTAAAAATATATTATTAAATGTGGCGGCCATCTTGAATTTCTGGCCGGCTTGCTATGATCAACTAGATATCAAGAGCAATATTCCAGTGAAGTTTCATGAAAATCCGTCAAGTATTTTCAGAAGAGTAGTCGCTACAAGTTTTTACTACATATCTATATGTAAACAAAGATGGTTGCTGGCAGCCATGTTTAATGTTGAATCAAAAGGACCAACATCATGCCATGCTGATCATTTTATAAAAAGTCCCATATCAATATCACTTACAGTTTTCAAGAAGTAGTCCCTTGTGTTGAAGTTTCATGAAAATCTGACAAGTAGTTTCAGAGGAGTAGTCGCTACAGGTTTTTACTATGTAACTCTATGTAAACAAAGATGGCCACTGGCAGCCATGTTTAATGTTGAATCAAAATGATTTTCAACAAGGACCAACATCATGTCATGCTGATCACTTTAGAAAAAGTCCCATATCTATATCACTTTTAGTTTTCCAGAAGTAGTCACTACAAACTTGTTTTTTAAAAATCTATTTTTAGCTTTGGTGGCCATCTTGAATTTCACATCAACGTGAATTTTTTATCTGATCTTTTCCCCAAAATACATAGGAAAAGTCCTGCAGGTATTAAAGACATATTACATATGACATATGTCTGGTAATATGTCTTGGCAATTGTTAAATTTTAGCTTCGTAAAATCATACATTGTGGTTTAAAACAGAATTTTGTGACATATTTCAATTCTTGTAATCAGAATCACTAGAGCGCTTACGTACTGCATTATAATTAAGTTTTAAACGTTGTTACTGATTTATTTTAACCAATACCGATTACAGAGTTATCGTTTGCTTTTGATTGGCATGCTGGTTTACTATTTATTGGTGCACATCTCCGGAATAAAGCTATCATAGTATAATACCAGTCAACCTTGGCTGTAAACATTTGAAACTTCAACACACAGCGCATGATATGCATCGAATTTAAACGTATTTTCAGTGCATATTTGGTATGCACAAAAATTATGAATCCTGCATTTCTATACATTACCATGTTTAAAAAACTAGACATATTATTGTATCAGGTTGTCTGTCCGTCCATCATTGCGTCCGTCCATTCTGTTTTATGTTTTTATGTTATGGGCCATGATTTGCTTTCCTTTTTGTTTGGTGCTTGCAATGGCCCGTGTTTATATTTTAGGCGTCTTTTCTTGTGCTTTTAAATACTTATAATTTTCTATTTTGTTACCTCAGACAGTGTAAATCTTATACCTTTTCGATAATTGTATACAATCCTCTTTTCTGGTACTGGATGGCTGATCCTGTAGAGACTAGAATACAGAGGCAATTAACAGGGTATTTCTGGGGGTTAAGTAGTGCAATTTGTGAACCTTTCACATGTAATACTTCTCAAATGTATATATTTTATGACCGACAACAACCTAAAATATTGTCCTATTGCGTATCCCATTATTTTTGTTTATTATTATATAATGTCTTATTATGTGTCATAATTATTTTAGCTCTTCTGTAACAGACTCCCCGCTTATTTATATAGTATGTACATATATATTAACAATATATTACGTTCCATGCAAGATTTCATCTACCCTAAGACGCTCAAATCTGTTTTGCTCTCTTCGTTTCCGGTGTAAAACCGATTTAGGAAACTTAAATACCGGTATGCTTAATTACTAACATATTTTCAATCAATATCCATTATAATAATGCCCTGTATCACTTCTTACCCCAATCCTTATGGTAAGATAAACATCCAGCCTCAGGGCAGCCATTAATCTCAAAACTAGTTATCCCTTATAGAACTATCAACTCTCAAATCAGGGTGAACTGGAGTAACCATTTCATGTGGGTAAATGTAGCTTGTATGTTCACTTGCCCACTTGAATATGAAATGAGAATGCAGCTTTCCTGCATGTTCTGCACACTACTATGGTTTTAGAAACATCAAGCATGTGTTTATAATAATATAATAACGTTTCATTAACTTTCAAGTACTATGTGCTCTACTGGTAATATACACTTTTAAATCAATTGAAGACTCTATGCCGGCCCTGCATCCAAAGAACAAGTCTTTACCAGGGGCGTAGCTTGGCCTTTTTGACGGCATAGGCCCGCAGTTAAAGTTATTATGCTAGTGGGGTCCGGGGACATGCCCCCCACACCCCAATTCATTTTTATGTTAGAATGCATTAGGTGCGTGCTGACGTATATTTTAGACTTTAAAGGGCAAAGATAACTAAACAAATATATATGAAAATAGTATTTTCTGGTTACTACGCCGCCTATACAGACCCCCCCACCCCCACCCCCCACCCCACCCCCGATTTTTATTGCATTTTTTGAATTTTGAATTTTTCTATTTCTGAAAATTAGGCGTAGGCCTTGGCCTACAGGGCCTATGCAGAGCTACGCCAATGTTTACCTGTTTATAGCGGAACATGCATGACAGATGTGGCTGTAGGGATCTTAATGTGTCACGTGATTTCTATTTTTAGAAAACTGACGCAAACAAAAATAATGTTACAAATTAAATCATAAATAATTTTAAATGTAAACTTGAATATGACACGACTAGTTTTAGTTCGAATTGACTGTCTTTTTTTTAAAACTGAAATAAATAAAATCAATCAAAATTATCAACAGAAAGTCACGTGATCATGTGAGCAAAACAAAAATGGTGGACAGCTGATTTACGGAAGTTCGTCAGCAACATCGATTTTGCTAACAGTTATAACTAAATACTGGTGTTTCCTTCTCTTACCGTCGCAGTTATGTGGGTGAAGCCGGAAGAAGTTCTTTTAGCGAATGCACTATGGTAAGAAAAAATGTCGATTGAAGAAGTTGCCCAATTTTTAGAAATAATGAGTTCAATGAACTGTATTCATCTCTGGTTTCGCCCCCTTCCTATTTCGACCCAAATTAGTTTTACAACTTTGTATTTCTGCTTGAGATGTTAATTCATGTGAAACAGGTTAAAACTATGAGGCAAGCACAGTTCCTGTCATTTTGTTTGTACCATTATATATATATTTTTAATAATTTCAGTCATTTATCATATATAGAAAAGGGCCTGTAAAACGTGTGTATGGTACATATAAGTCAGTTAAAAATAAATATATGGTAAATACAAATTAAGAGAGCATTTTGTTACAGACGGATAAATAAAGAAATTGTATGAACTTTAAATTATTCATCAAAATGAAATTAATTTTGGGGGCACTCTTATCATGGCTAATGGAGTCTTCGAAAGTGTTCTTGATTTTTCTGGCCTCTTTCGTTTCTTCTGATGTGGCTTTCTGCCCGCCGACGGTGTTTTCTGTGTTGTTCTGGTGCCACCAGCAGGGATCACCCTAGGATTGAATTTCAATGAGACAAAATGTCCCATTTGCTTGATTTTAATGAGACATTCATCAATTTCATGAAACATTTCGGATGCGAAGCCGAACAACCAGTGTAGCGCCGGAGGCGGGTCTGGGGGCATGACCCCCAGAACATTTTTGAAATTTAGATGTGACTTCCTGCATTCAGACTCATTCCTAGTTTTGAAAGTAGAAATTGTTAAAGAATCCGAAATAAAGCGTGTCCAAATTTACGTCAACTTTTTAAGCTAACACAGTTTTACAATTGCTTGCACCACTCCAGTACATAGTTAATCACGTCAAATTATTATAGATCGGGGGATAATGGTGAGATAAGAATAGAAGTTGATGAATTATTATAAAAATGGTTATGTTTATTCATAATCAATCGATTTTCTTTGACACTGCCGTGTCCGCGAAGGAAAAGCGAACCGGAAATGTTGTTTTGATTTTTTTCATGTGATTTTCAAATATTAATTTGATATTTTCTCATTTTATATGTTTTAATCGCGAATAAATGGATCTGAACAAATTTACTTGAGATTTTAAATGAAATATAAATAACTATATTTTCATTACCAACTGAAATGGTGAAAATGGATTTCCCCGAATTCGGTGCAACAGTTTGTTCCATTTGTCTTTTTTTCATGCGATTTTTGAGATTCCTGCACCAGTAGAAACGACTATATTTGCATTAGTTTTTCCAATATTAATTTTATTGCACCAATGTATTGTAATGAAGATTGCTATGTGCCCATTTAAATGCTGTATATAATGCTGTGTTTTTACCTTTAAAGGGACACACAGTAATTTTGATTACAATTTATTTGTGGAATAAAATTAATTAATTTGATAATATACCAGTTTCTTTAAATAAATATAAACGAAAAAAACAACGTGCAGCTAGGCCGCGACTTAACAAGATAAATCAATATTGCCATGTCAACTATTTTACCAGATGTCAACTATTTTATCGGAAATGTCATGTGTTCAAATTACTCAAAATAACCTACAAAATACATTTATAATTACATTTATTTAAAGAAATCAATGGGAAAATGACAGCAGTAAATACACTGGTATATCATTTAGTAATCATACAGGTGCTAATCCAATTAACGCCTTAACATGGATGTGTGTTAATCCTATTATAACTATGCCAACTAGGTGTGATATACTGTGACCAGTCATTCAATCAAGAATAGTAGACTAGCATTGGATGATGCAATTTAATGACCATTTTCTGTATCTCTTGTTAATATCTAATGATATTATTCCAAAAAAATTGAAAAACGTTTTTTATCTTTTTCATATGATAGTGTTTAACATTAATAAAAATATTGATGCATGGAATTTTATTCAATAGAAGGAATTATTAATATTAAACAGACCATTTTCTTTACATCCTTTCCTTAATGACATAATTAAACAGATTCAATGAATTATTACCAATAAAAACTTAAAACACTTTTTTAATATAGTGTTTATTATCAATATAAACTGTTTTGTATCAGTTTTTATTCAAATTAAAGAATTATAATGCATTAATCCGGCCCTTTTCTGTACTGCCGCGTCCTTTTCATAATGGCATAAGAAAACAGATTCAATGATATTAGATCAATTGCCAATAAAAGCTTTTTTCTTTTTCAATATTATACTGTTTTTAATCGATATAAACCATTTTGTATCACTTTTTGTTCAATATAATGTATAATAGTGCATTTAACCTGCCCTTTTCTGTCCCGCCACGTCCTTTTTCGTAGTAGCATGCGAACATATATAATATTACTACCAATACAAATTAAATATTTATTATTTATTTGATGTTTTTCAGTCATTTAGTAGTGCTCCAGATAAGATGCGTATCTGCGTAATTACGCGTATTTTTTCATCAAAAACGCGTTAAAAATAAAATAAATGCGTATAAAAATTCATTAAAAAATTGTCATAAAATATTGAGAACCTAATAACCGCGTACACACTTCAGTAGAAAAATCGAGTACACCCAATCATACTCAATACTTATTGAAGTTTGAGGTATTGAATGACAATCAAGTACCTCCATCAATTATTAGTCGATGCTTGCAAGAAAACATTATAGCTGTCAGCTATAATGAATATATATAAGCGGAAGAGGAAATACATTATGATTTTTTCAAAACTTGTTTTGAAAATGCTCATTCATATAGTAAATGTAAATTCACAATACCATTTTTTTTCATCTGTACAATATGCATTGTGGTGAAAGTTTATCTGGAGCCCAACACACACATGTGACTATTTCCGGTTATCATATATTGCGGATTTGTGTGACCTAAAATCAGCGACAGTAATTTAATAAATTGTTTATGGTTACCCCGCAGTTCCTCTCGTAGCTATGTTACATTAACTTCTACTCTCTAATTACTGTTGAATTCAGCCTGATACAGAGGATGACTAAAAGCTAAAGGGTACATAAAGAAGCAAGGTTACTTTTATATATACATGTATATATATATAAATATATATATAATATTACATAGATCTGTACATGAATAAAAATCTATAAGCAGTAGGTTTTGGTTTGCCAATTATCGATAGTGTATTGCCAGTCTGATTCCCAACCCTACCCATATTATATAACTCATGAAGACAACTGACAATTTCCTGTTTGTGTTTGAAAGTGTTTGCTTTAGATTCCATTGTCAGTTGTATTCATGAGTTAGATTGAAAAATTGCCATTTCTTTAACTAGAACATAATCGGTCTTGTTTACTTCATTTATATGGTGATCATGAATTGTTCATAAACAGGAAAATTCTAGAACAGCATTAGAAACTTATTCGGTGAGTGATAACGGCATTTAATCTTTTTCATTTTTGTTTAGTGTAATTTTTTTTTATTATTTGAAACATGTTTTTAAATGTGTCAGGTATACACCAAAACTCATCTTTTACTTGATAATATAAACAATTGCGATATGAAGAGAGGGGCTACCATCTAGCTGCCACACCCAACAGCCTCGCACAATACACTATCTGTTGAAAAATTCACTGGGAAGACCCTGTGATCAGACTCAAATTAAACACATTTTAATGTTGTGCCAATAACAAATCAAAATAAAAATCCCAACTTTTAGGTAATCTGTACCAAAAGAGAATAATTGATTATTCTATATCCTAGAACACAGACCTAGTTATAAACCGGTCAGTAACTTACGCTACAGAGAGAGAGGAAGGATACAAGGGAATCCGGTAACCCTGCCCTACTCTACTATCAATTAGATTCCTAGGGTTCTTAAATGGTACAGTGCTCAGAGGAGTTCTTTAACATGCTCGGAGGAAAACTTAGATACATGGGACTGCTCAGCTTGTCTAGGACCACATCCAAGTAACCCAATGGTGCGAGTGAGGCTCGAACTGACATGATCACCGCATTCAGAGTCCGGTGTGCTATGCACCGGGCCACGGCAGCACCTTTTGAAATGAATGAAACATATAACGTAAACATGCATACGACTTTTTATGATATTTATTTTTCAAGTCTGACAGTATTTTTTGAAACTCCACACTGTCCTACATGAAGTTTGTAATATTTATGCCCTTAATGCAATGCAACTGGTGACAAGTACGCCACTTTGTGGGTGAGCAAGTATACATGCCGTCTCAGCAGGGATTCAAACTCGGATTACAAAATTGGGTTGCAAGCACTTTACATTGTCTCCACAAAACTTAGCTTTGGTGAGAAAGTAGTGTGGGCTGAACAGTGCCCCAGATAACTTTTGGACCTATTGGGTATTTCACTCATGAAATTAGAATTAATTGAGTGAATTTCAAATTTTCAAAAATAATAGGGTGATTTTGGGATCAAATATAAAACAAGCAAGGTAACTTACCCGTCTTTAGGTGAGCTTTACTGACTTGTTATTCATGGCATTATTAATGATTACTTTCCATAGAAACACATATATTAATTTCAGAAGTTTTTCTTAACGGTAACTCGCTTGTCGGTTTACGTCCCTGTTTCCACATTTTAATCGTCTGCACAACGCAAACGTTTTCAAAAGTAAACAAGAAAGCGCCCGGTGGCATGTATTCAATATGTACATAAACAATTCAGAATAATAACATGTAGAACTAATATTACGGCGCTATTTCATTTTTAACTTAATTACATTGCTTGATTAAATGATAATGCATGTGGCAAGTTAACAACTCAGATTTATTTTTCAAATTCTATATATCATGCTTAAATGCTAATACCATCCTCTTGACGAAATGAAATTCAAGAAGAGAATTAGCATGTCAGTCATTAATCATTTTTAGCTCTACTGGCCAAGGGCCAGCAGAGCTTATGGGATGGTGTGTTGTCCGTCTTCCGTCGTCCGTTGTCCGTCCGTCATGCAATCATCATGAAACTTTGTCAGAATGTTTGTCTCAATGAAATCTCGGTCAAGTTCGAAAATGGGTCATGTGGGGTCAAAAACTAGGTCACTAGGTCAAATATTGGAAAAACCTTGTGTACACTCTAAAGGCCATATTTTTTGACCCGAGCTTGATGCAACTTTGTCAGAATGTTTGTCTTAATTATATCTTGGTCAAGTTTGAAAATGGGTCACATGGGGTTAAAAACTAGGTCACTAGGTCAAATACTTGAAAAACCTTGTGTACACTCTAGAAGCCGTATTTCTGACCCAATCTTGATGAATCTTTGTCAAAATGTTTGTCTTAATTATATCTTGGTCAAGTTCAAAAATGGGTCACATGGTGTTAAAAACTAGGTCAAACTTTGGAAAAACCGTGTGTACACTCTAGAGGCCATATTTTTGACCTGATCTTGATGAAACTTTGTCAGAATGTTTGTCTTAATGAAATCTCGGTCAAGTTCAAAAATGGGTCATGTGGGGTCAAAAACTAGGTCACTAGGTCAAATACTTGAAAAAACTTGTGTACACTCTAGAGGTCATATTTGTTACCCAATCTTGATGAAACTTTGTCAAATTGTTTATCTTAATTATATCTTGATCAAGTTCGAAAATGGGTCACATGAAGTTAAAAACTAGGTCACTAGGTCAAATATTGGAAAAACCTTGTGTACACTCTAGAGGCCATATTTTTGACCCGAGCTATATGCAACTTTGTCAGAATGTTTATCTTAATTGTTTGTCTCAATGAAATCTCGGTCAAGTTCGAAAATGGGTCATGTGGGGTCAAAAACTAGGTCACTAGGTCAAATATTGGAAAAACCTTGTGTACACTCTAGAGGCCATATTTTTGACCCGAGCTTGATGCAACTTTGTCAGAATGTTTGTCTTAATTATATCTTGGTCAAGTTCAAAAATGGGTCACATGGTGTTAAAAACTTAAGGTCACTAGGTCAAACTTTGGAAAAACCGTGTGTACACTCTAGAGGCCATATTTTTGACCCGATCTTGATGAAACTTTGTCAGAATGTTTGTCTCAATGAAATCTTGGTCAAGTTCAAAAATGGGTCATGTTGGGTCAAAAACTAGGTCACTAGGTCAAATACTTGAAAAAACTTGTGTACACTCTAGAGGTCATATTTGTTACCCAATCTTGATGAAATTTTGTCAAATTGTTTATCTTAATTATATCTTGATCAAGTTCGGAAATGGGTCACATGAAGTTAAAAACTAGGTCACTAGGTCAAATATTGGAAAAACCTTGTGTACACTCTAGAGGCCATATTTTTTACCCGAGCTTGATGCAACTTTGTCAGAATGTTTGTCTTAATTATATCTTGGTCAAGTTTGAAAATGGGTCACATGGGGTTAATAACTAGGTCACTAGGTCAAATATTGGAAAAACCTTGTGTACACTCTTTGTCAAAATGTTTGTCTTAATTATATCTTGGTCAAGTTCAAAAATGGGTCACATGGTGTTAAAAACTAGGTCACTAGGTCAAACTTTGGAAAAACCGTGTGTACACTCTAGAGGCCATATTTTTGACCCGATCTTGATGCAATTTTGTCAGAATATTTGTCTCAATTATAGCTTGCTAAAGTTCGAAAATGGGTCACACAGGGTCACACAGGGTCAAAAACTAGGTCACTAGTACACTCTACAGGCCATATTTCTGACCCGATCTTGATGAAACTTTGTCGAAATGTTGTCTTAATTATATTTTGGTCAAGTTCGAAAATGGGTCCCATGGGGTCAAAAACTAGGTCACTAGGTCAAATACTTGAAAAACCTTGTGTACACTCTAGACACCATGTAGTACGACTCGATTCATCGATGGTATAACAGCCAGTAGAGCGTTCACAGGCCCTCTTGGGCCTCTTGTTAAAACATAGAATGTGCATAATGTGAAAAATCTTTAGTCATTGTCGGTCATTGGATATTATATATAATGCTTATGCCAGTACCATCCTCTTGACGAAAAACGAAATTCAAGAAAGAAAATAGCATGCCATTCATTAATCATTTTTAAACCATCAAATATTCATATTTTGAACAATCTTTAGTCATTAAACAATGAAACCAAAACATTACTTACACAAATATATCTGACAGTACTATAACTGTTTTATATAATTAATTGTTGCCGTGTTTTTAAGCGTCAAGTTTTGCCATATAAAGAGGTCTTTTATTGATTGCTTTATGTGTAGCAGTAGGAAGTCAGAACTAGGAGATTTATTCTCGAACTTGTGAATGTTCCTACATTTCCATATTTGCCATTTGATATTTGGAATTTGATAAAACCAAGAACCATGGTTTTGAAGTTTATGATTTCTAAATCAAGATCCAGTAATTCAAATATATCTTGGAAAATACCGTATTGTTTCTAATTAGCGCCCCCAGGGGCGTGACATTTTCTGAAAGGGGGACGCTTATTAGACCGCTTTTCATAAGCCAGTACACTTTTTAATTTCCTTATATATTGCTAAAAAATGGTTGTTACTGAAATATGGAATTAAATTCGTATACTGTTTCTTGGATTTTAACCACTTTTCTTGGATATTAACCACTTTTACACCTCAAGCTAAGATTATTTTTTTTTAAATTTAGTGGGGTGGGGCACTAATTAGAGGCGGAGCGCTAATTAGAAACAATACGGTAGATTCTATATAATTCCATACTTGTATATTATGTCACAGTTAAAAAATAAGTGGATTAGCGTTTCTCTTTCCCTTTCGCATATATTACATAATCCATTAGATAAATTCATAATGTTAAGTTTATGCTCTGTAAATATTGTGTTGTGTAAAAATTTCCATTGAAATTGTTTACCTTTCCTGGATGCAAAAGAATAGTGGATATTCATCCAGACAATTTCCCATTGTGTTTGATTTAGTGCTAGATTTTGCTCCCAGTTGATTTCCGTTTTTAGTTTTGAATCTGTTTTTGAATTGTATACCTCTTTTTATCTGTTTATTTTTTAGTTGGCCTGGTAATATTATTTTATTTTTATAATTTAAGACATGTGTCTTTTCCATATTCAATGGTGACTGCTTTCCTTTGAAGAATTCTCCCGATATCATAGCATTTAGGTATTTACTTGGTATTGCTTTCCTAATTTGAGACCATTCCGATATACAGTTATGTCGGAATTTGAGTTTACGGAAAAGAATTTGTTCTTGAATAAAATAGTTTCTTTGTTCATCCCAAATATCTTTAAGAGATTGTAGAATTTAAAGAACAGTGGTTTGTTATTAAAGGTGACTTTATGATTTCCAAACAGTCGAAGACTGCAAACTTGATCTAAGATATTTGGTGTTTCGAATTTCCTAAGTGATATCCACGCCAAAATTGCATTCCGATTAAACTGTTAATTGTAATTGATGTGTTAATCCTTTGATAGAAGAGCAGTTGCGAATATTCACGATCGAATTGTAGTAGATAATGTTTTCCTATTGCATTCCAGTTATCGAAGTCGGAATTTATAATGCTATATATAGTTTTGATTTGCATGCTTAATATAACATTTTCGATGTCTATAATGCCAGGCCCTCCTTGGCTTTTATTTTTGTATATTGTAGTTTTAACTGTTTTTTTCCCCATTCCAAACAAAATCCAAAAACATTTTTTGTAAAATATTTGCAAATGTTTTTGGGATTCCCCTCGTTTCTATCTCGAAATTTATCGTTGACAGCGCAAATGTTTTAAGTATGAGTATTTTTCCTTGCAGAGTAAGATCTCTGGATTTCCAAACCTGTATACACTTTTTTATTTTGTTAACTTTATCTAGCCAGATAGCATCGTTATCAATATTGTAACCATGGCAGACTCCTAGTGTCTGTCGAATGCTTTAATTTGATCAAGAAAAATTATTAGTCTTCAGTATCCTCAGAGTCAGTGTAATCTATCAAATCTTGAATAATTCGGTTCGCTTGACTTAAATATCGACCATTTACATAACCCTTTTGAGTGAGATGGATTAAAGGGACACTGTCCGTAAGTAAGCAGATATTGAGCATAGACCCTAAGAAGTCTGTAGTAATACATTCGTGAGTTTGAAAAAAAGAAGCTTTTAATTATTTGTAAATAAAGTGGGACCAACCATATTTACCTTTTCTGCGATCCCTTGACTTCCATTAGCGCATTTTGTTTTCACCATAGTATGTATTGCAAAATATGTATATCCCGGTCAGCTCGAACCGGTTATTCTTTTTTTTGTACCGCGATTGAATTCCGTCAAACAATCTTGCTTTTAAATAGTAAATATTCAATAATGTTTAGTGTGTAATGTTTGCGAACATAATTAGTGTGTGTTTTATAAGCTAAAAGTTACGGACATTGTCCCTTTAAGTACGGCAGAATTGGTTTAAGACGAATAGAAAGGCATTTGGCAATTATTTTGTAGTCGACATAGAGAAGTGTTAGAGGTTGCCAGTTTTTAGCTCTACTGGCTAAGGGCCAGCAAAGCTTATGGGATGGTGTGTTGTCCGTCGTGCGTCGTCTGTCGTCTATTAACTTTTATCTGGTTAAGATGATAGGGCTTTCATTTTTCATCCGATCTTTAACAGGTTGTTAATATCAATGAAAGCTCGGACAAGTTCGAAAACCAGCTAGATCGCACCGGTAACAGCGGAGTTATTGCCCTTAATTTAGTTAAAAATGCTATATTTTGCCTCGTTAAGAGGATAGGGCCTTCATATTTCATCCGAGCTTTACCAAACTTAAGCAGATTGTTAATAGCAATGAAAGCTTTGACAAGTTGAAAATCAGCCAGATCGGACCAGTAACAGCGGAGTTGTGGCCCTTGAATTAGTTAAAAATGCTCTATGTTGCCCCGTTAAGACGATAGGGCCTTAATTTTTTTTTTCATTTATTTTTTTATTAGGGCTTTCCACCTTTCAGTGGAAAGACCTCTTGTGTTCGTTCTGTTTATTCTTCTTCTTATTATTATTATTCTTCTTGTGACCGCCACTTTTCATAGTAGCATTGGTCGCAGAGCATCACAATTTTAGACAGTGGTAGAGCTCAGTTTAGAATAGTGCCGCTTAGCTTTTGGGCTCATGATGTCATCCAAGATGGCCACCAGTGACGTCATCAGACAATTCTTGTTATCGCTAGATCTCAAACATTTATAGTCGGATTCGAATGAACCTTTCACAGATTGTAGGGTTCAGGATCTAGTTGTGTTTGAATGTAAAAACGTGTCTCTATGTAATAACGTCTTGACGTCAGTGACGTCACAATGTTACGAAAAGTCTTTTTTTTTCAATGATTGCATTTTTCATGTTTTTTTACTGTAAAATCCATCAATGTCATTGTTTCAGTCGACGCTGACAGTTTTAACGTCATGACGTCATTCAAAATGGCCGCCAATGACGTAATTTAAGAAATCTTGTATTCGCTATATCTCCTTCATTTATGATCGGATTTTGATGCAACTTTCATAGCCTGTAGGGAATTAGGTTGGGTTGTGCAAGAAAATTGTCATGACATCATCCAAGATGGCCGCCAGTGACGTCATGATACAAATATTGTTAGCGCTAGATCTCAAACATTTATAGTCGGATTTGAATGAAACTTTCACAGATTGTAGAGTTCAGGGTCTAGTTGTGCATAAATGTAAAAACGTGTCTCTAGGTAATAACGTCTTGACGTCAGTGACGTTACAATGTCATTAAAAATCCGTTTTCTTTACTGATTGCATTTTTTAAGTTGTTTTTACTGCAAAATCAATCATTGTCATTGTTTCAGTCAACGTTAGTAGTTTTAATGTTATGACGTCATCCAAAATGGCCGCCAATGACGTCATTATAGAAATATTGTAATCGCTATATCTCCTTCATTTATGATCGGATCTTGATAAAACTTTCACAGTAACTCTACATTCAACGTCTGGTTGTGCAATAACGTCGAAGTTTGTTATGTCGTCATCAAAGATGGCCACCAGTGACGTCATAAAGAAAATCTTTTTAAGAGTATATCTTCTCCATTTATGATCGGATTTGAACAAAACGTTCACAGATTGTAGAGTACGGGATCTGGTTGTGCACAGATGTCATACGGTATTCCGACGTCATGACGTCAGTGACTTCAAAATATTCAGAAAATCGATTTTTTTACTTGTCGCATTTTCGAAGTTATTTTCTTGATATATCAATCAGTTTCATCAACTTAGACAACTCTGACAGTTGTGACGTCATGACGCCATTAAAATCAGGAAAGCCCGTTTGATCAGGTTTCTGATCAAAATCTAGTTATATTTATTTTTCTAATTTTTAGCTCTACTGATCAGAGATCAGCAGAGCTTATGCCGTGGTGCGGCGTCCGTCGTCCGTCTGTCCGTCTGTCCGTAAACTTTTATTTGTAGCGACTTCACAGCTGAAACTACTGGATGGATATTCATGAAACTTTACAGAAATGTTGCCCATAAAGTCTAGTTGATCCTAGCAAAAATTCATGTTGATGTGAAATCCAAGATGGCCGCCAAAGCTAAAAATAGAGTTTTAAAATACAAGTTTGTAGCGACTTCTTC
The DNA here is from genome assembly GCA_037043455.1 of Cyrtodaria siliqua. Taxonomy (NCBI): domain Eukaryota; kingdom Metazoa; phylum Mollusca; class Bivalvia; order Adapedonta; family Hiatellidae; genus Cyrtodaria; species Cyrtodaria siliqua. The sequence goes on from JAWPHD010010038.1 coordinate 68,094, forward strand.
TTGAAAACTATAAGTGATATTGATATGGGACTTTTTCTAAAATGATCAGCATGACATGATGTTGATCCTAGTCAAAAATCGTTTTGATTCAACGTTAAACATGGCTGCCAGCGGCCATCTTTGTTTACATAGAGTTATATAGTAAAAACTTGTAGCCACTACTTCTCTGAAACTACTTGGCGGATTGTCATGAAACTTTACAGGAATGTTGCTCTTGATGTCTAATTGATCCTAGAAAAATTTCAGGTCGGCCGGAAATTCAAGATGGCCGTCACAGCTAAAAATAGATTTTTAAAAAATAAGTTTGTAGCGACTACTTCTTGAAAACTATAAGTGATATTGATATGGGACTTTTTCTAAAATGATCAGCATTACATGATGTTGATCCTAGTCAAAAATCGTTTTGATTCAACGTTAAACATGGCTGCCAGCGGCCATCTTTGTTTACATAGAGTTATATAGTAAAAACTTGTAGCGACTACTCCTCTGAAACTACTTGGCGGATTATCATGAAACTTTACAGGAATGTTGCTCTTGCTGTCTAATTGATCCTATCAAAATTTCAGGTCGGCCGGAAATTCAAGATGGCCGTGTCAGCTAAAAATAGATTTTTAAAAAATAAGTTTGTAGCGACTACTTCTTGAAAACTATAAGTGATATTGATATGGGACTTTTTCTAAAATGATCAGCATGACATGATGTAGATCCTTGTGGAAAATTATTTTGATTCGACATTAAACATGGCTGCCAGTGGCCATCTTTGGTTACATAGAGTTATATAGTAAAAACTTGTAGCGACTACTCCTCTGAAACTACTTGACGGATGTTCATGAAACTTCACAGGAATGTTGCTCTTGATGTCTAGTTGATCCTAGAAACATTTCAGGTCGGCCGGAAATTCAAGATGGCCGCCACAGCTAAAAATAGATTTAAAATAAATAAGTTTGTAGCGACTACTTCTTCAAAACAATAAGAGATATTGATATGGGATTTTTTCTAAAATGATCAGTATGACATGATGTTGGTCCTTGTCGAAAATCGTTTTGATTTTACCTTAAACATGGCTGCTTTGTTTACATAGAGTTATATAATGAAAACTTGTAGCGACTACTTCTTTGAAACTACCTGACGGATTTTCATGAAACTTCACAGGAATGTTGCTCTTAATGTCTTATTGATCTTAGCAACATTTCAGGTCGGCCGGAAATTCAAGATGGCCGCCACGGTTAAAAATAGATTTTCAAAAAACAAGTCTGTAGCGACTACTTCCTGAAATCAAAATCAATCAGTAGAGCTTCAAGGTCATTGACCTCTTGTTATTTTTTATATTTATTTTTTTAATTACTTTCTTTTTTAAATGTGTTTTCTAGTTGTGCCTATTGCGTTTTTTTTCGGGTCATTGATTTTTGATAGAGTTACGGCTCCTTGACATTTTTACTTTAAAATTCTTGTCGGCGCAACTCCTCCTATACGCCTTGTTGGATTTCTATGGAAGTTGGCAGGAAACCTCAGTATATGATATCTAGTTGTGCAAATCACGGTATATCAATGAAATCTTGGACATGTTCGAAAACCAGCTAGATCTTGTTAGTAACGACAGAGTTATGGCCCTTGATTTGTTGAAAAATGCTATATTGTATTTTCCTTTGTTAAGTCTGTAGCTACTTCATTTTTTATCTGATCTAGTGTACCAAGTTTGTTTAGAATGTTAATATAAACACCACACCCATTTTGATGAAATCTCATTTTTCGTCCGTGTGTTCTTGGGCAAGAAACTTTCCCTTAGCCTTGTTCGTCGGATGGGGACGTAAACCAGGCGGTCTCGTGTATCGGTCTATCCTCCGAGCACGTTAAAGAACCATAGGAATCTATTTGATAATAAGAGTAGGGTACGGTTCCCGGATTCCTATGTATCCTTCCCCTCTCTCTGGGGCAGCTCTAAATAACCTATACTGTGTTGATCAGCCGTTAAACAACATTCAATTCAATTCAATACTCATTCATAGAAGAAAGTGGGACAAATACCCATGCCAGACTAGACACAGCAGACTTATTGCATGATTACAAGGTGAACGATCTAGGGCCATCTTGGCCCTCTTGTTTTTGCAATGTTTTAAAAGAAGTACTGATTGGAATTTTATGACGACAATCCTTGATATAAGATCCGTTCTAGCCAGTAGAGCATCCACAGGTCCACTTAGACCTCTTGTTTAAGTCTTCTCGTTCCCCCGTTTTTAGCTATACTGATCAGAGATCAGCAGAGCTTATGCCATGGTGCGGTGTCCGTCGTCCTTCCGTCCCTCCGTCTGTCCATCTGTCCGTCTGTCCGTTCGTAAACTTTTTTTGCAGCGACTACTCCTCTGAAACCACTGAATGGATTTTCATGAAACTTTAGAAATGTTGCCCATGAAGTCTAGTTGATCCTAGCAAAAATTCTTGTTGATGTGAAATCCAAGATGGCCACCAAATCTAAAAATAGATTTTTAAAAACAAATTTGTAGTGACCACTTCTTGAAAACTCTAAGTGATATTGATATGAAACTTTTTCTAAAATAATCAGCATGACATGATGTTGGTCCTTATCGAAAATCGTTTTGATTCGACGTTAAAGGGAGTACATCATGATTTTTCTAGAAATATCTTAAATTATAAAAATGTTCCAATTCATGATAAAACACTTATATCCATCAAAATATGATGTTGGAACCATATTGTTAAGGTTTAAACTTCGAATACACCATATAGCTAGGACGGAATCGGGCATAAAATGCTGAAATTAACCCTGGTGCGTAACCTAGGATAGCACGTATTGCTGCACAGAATGAATTTCCTTGTAACTAAGGGGTCATTTTTAGGATTATTCATTATGTTTAGGCGCTTTAAAATAAAAAAATATCATTATTTGTCAATTTCAAGTCGGACCCCTAGACCCCTTTGAAAAGCCAGATGTACTCCCTTTAAACATGGCTGCAGCGGCCGTCTTTGTTTACATAAGAGTTATTTAGTAAAAACTTGTAGCGACTACTCCTCTGAAACTACTTGATGGATTTCCATGAAACTTCACAGGAATGTTGCTCTTGATGTCTAAATGATCCTAGCAACATTTCAGTTGGTCGGAAATTCAGGATGGCCGCCACAGCTAAAAATAGATTTTCAAAAAACAAGTTTGTAGCGAGTACTTCTTGAAAACTATAAGTGATATTGATATGGGACTTTTTCTAAAATGATCAGTATGACATGATGTTGATCCTTGTCAAAAATTATTTTGATTTGACGTTAAACATGGCTGACAGTGGCCATCTTTATTTACATAGAGTTATATAATGAAAATCTTGTAGCGACTACTCCTCTGAAACTACTTGACGGATTTTCGTGAAACTTCACAGGAATGCTGATCTAGCTATCAAAAACCTATCAGTAGAGCTTCAAGGTCATTGACCTGTTGTTATATATGAGTGATATTAGTCCTTTGTATTGTGAATCTGATAGTAAGTATTCATCTAATATTTCATTGATGACTATTTCAAATTCTTCTTTTATCAAGTACCATAATGTTTGATAGGGTCAACATTTTTGTTTGCGATGTATCGGAGTCATGATTGTGATTTGTGTCAAAACCCACAGAGCAGTGTTAAACAGTCTATTAAATCATTTTAGAATTATTTTATTTTTGTCTCACCTTTTCGAAGAAAAAAAGAGAAAGGTGTTGCTTTTCCGGCAGCGGCGGCGGTGGCGTCAACATTCAAATTTTGCGTTCAGGTCATTTTCTCGCAAACTGTATGCACTTGACCTTTCAAACTTTGCTTATATTTGTGTCTTGGGTGGTACATCGCAACGTGACAAAGCAAATGTGGATGTGACCTTGACCCTCCAAGCAAGGGGCAGATAACTTAATAATTTTTACCTTCAACATTTGCGTTTACGTCACATTCTCACAAACATTATGCATTAAACCTTTCAAACTCCGCTGATATGTAGTTGTTGTTTCTTGGGTAGTACATCACAACATGTCAAAAAACAAATGAGGATTTGACCTTCACCATCCAAGCAAAGGGCAGATAACTTTGATTGTTCCATTTACATCACTTTCTCATGAACTATAATTATGCACTTAGATGCTTTAAACCTAGTTTATAGATTATAAATCTTTGGAAGACAAAACATTCTATTTTGACATAGTTGTGTCTTGGGTAGTGCATCTTTTTGGATGCATGGATTTCATATATGACCTCGACCTACTTTTTGGAGCTGATGAATTTATTTTTTTGATTTTTTTATTATTATTTTTTTTTGTAGAATGGCATTTTGTTTTTAAACAAATGCACTTAAATGTCATCTCAGCAAACAGTAAACACCATTGATTTTAGTTATTAAATTGTTTACAAACTTTCATTTATCTTTTATTTTTAAGTCCCGCCCCCGTTAAGTGAGACATGTGAATCCGCGGATTTCTGGTTAGAATTGTGTGATTCTTGGTTTCAAGAAACTCATTACTCAATCAGTGATACAGACAGTCTATATCATACATGTGATACCTCACGGCGTGAGATGAAATCTCACGGAATTCTAACCCTCCTCCCGGCCCCACGGAATTGTGTGAAAAACTCCCGTAAAATTGCTAAAATCGATTTTTCGAAAATCCTTTGTTTGGTAGTTGCTTCTAAAAATAGAATGAATTCAAGAACGACAACTCCTACGAAATTTCGTATTTCGTACTCAATTAGATTTGTACTATTTTACATTGTACTCAATTTGATTCATACTATCGGTTATTTTCCAGAGGGGAAGTTATTAGGCAGTCAACCGTGCAGACGTCTTTTGTACGGCCGTTTTTGAAAAATCGCGGCCAATATTTGGTGGTGTGGGTGGGGTAAAAAAAATATATATTTTTTTAAACTCTTACTTTTTCAATATTTTTATGTTTTTTAAGTACGAAAATATAACAACAAACTTTAAAAGGAGACTGTCTGTAACTATTAAAGCAGATTATTGAGCATAGCCAAATAACAGCGAAATGTTTATCATTGGTTATTAAATAAAATATTGTTTAAAAACGGTTTTTATTCATTCTTGTTATCTCCCCTGATATCAATGAAGAAACTTGTTTAAAAGTGTTTTTTTAGATATTCGTTTATGGAATTTGGGTATAAAATACTGCTCGCGCGCTAAAAATAGTCGGCAAAAAAACCTCCCAGATTTTTGTATGAATCTCCCTTAAAAAAATCACTAAACTCCCAGATTGAGGTCCTGAAAGTATCACATGTATGCTATATCTGTGTCTCAAAGCATTTAAAAGGCTAATTCAGTTCTGAGAACACACTGAGTTGCATCATAATAGCATGGCATGATGTCATATACCAGGGTGTGATGTCATAATACCCAGAAAGTGATGTCATCATAGAAACAACCAAATGAAAATATGAATGAAGCATTCTGATTGGTTCAGTGATAAAAATTGGACCAATGAAACTAGTTAATTTAAAGCTCCTTACATTCTCAGAACACACTGATGTTTTACTGGACATTGAGTAATGAGTGATACCCAGAATCAAACAATTCTAATAATAAAAATGCTAAAATGATTTAATAGACTGTTTGTAATTGTATAACATAGCCAATACCCAAACAATAAAGGGACACATGGCAATCTTTAAGTTTGTATCGAGCATTAAAATTAGCACCCTGATTTATTAATCCAAAATCATTTTGACTTTAAAACTGCTTGTATATATTAAATAAAGTCTTTAGACTTCAATTTTCTACGATATTTTACCTAATTTTTACCTAATGTTTAGAGTAATTAATATTTGCTTCAAACTATTCTAATAATTAATATTAATGATTACAAATATACAAGTTATGTGTAATGTAGAAAAACTAACGGAATGCTGCAAGTTTTGAACAAATTAACAAATCAACATTGTGTCATGTAAAAATCAGATATCTGAGCAATTGCTTTTTTTTTTAAACGCTTTTGCCAGCATGATTGATATGCTCCTGTTATAAACCTAAAGAAAAAACATTCCTTGACGGCCTGGAAGAATAATGAGTACACGTATTTTCTTTTTCTCAGGGTGACGGAGAGAGCCAACCCATACTTTGTACTTCAGAGAAGGAAAGGTTATGGCGGCGGGGGTCTCACAGGATTGCTGGTGGGGACGCTTGACACAGTCTTGGATAATAAGGTGGGAGAACACTGTTAATTACATCCCAGGCTGTCTTTGTATGTCAACATTTTAAACGACTGCTTAAATCTGCGACTGGTCTGTTTCTTCTATGTAGTACTACATGCTTTTCTTGAGGGATGCGTAGCAATTTCTAACAGTTTAAGTGTTGAATTAAAAACTTGATTAATTAAACGAATATTATTTTGACTTAAAACCTACTAACATATAATTAAATATCAAGGTTACACAATTCAGAGTTCTCAATTTTTCTTTGTTATTCTACCATAATGTTTAAATATCTTCTTGTTATATTAACCCTTAACCCGCTAAGCACTCTATAATAGCCTTTGTGTCCATTGTAAACCCAGATCAGCCTGCAAGTAACTCGCCGGCTGATCAGGGTTTACAATGTCTGGCTGCTGATCAGTCATTTTCCAAAACACCCCTTTGTCACATAAATTTAATGGTCTTAATTCAAAGAAAGAACAGTCCATTATGTAAATGTAGCGGTTTAAGGGTTAATCGATCATTGGTTTATTACTAGAGAAAAAAACACAGTTAAACATTCCATATTTGTTTTATATACATGTGCTAATCGTGCTAATGGTATAGATTGTTTTTGTCAGACTCCACCATACAGGATCCTCCATCAGACGCCTGGATCAGAACTCAGCTACTGTAAGTATGAAATGGTGTTAGAATTTCTCCCATAGTAATATTAAAGGTACTTGAGACGATCTAGAAGGAGGATTGGTATCACCTTTATAATGTGCTTCAGTTTAATATGCTATCACTATAGAATAATAGAGGGTCACCATGTGACCGCTCTAATCCAATGAAATTCCTAGGATTTTGTGCGAGGTGCAATAATATTCTATAGTGGGTTAGTAGATTTCATAGAGGGTCACTAAAACAATATGGACTACAATTTTGATTCAAAGTTTAAATCATTTGCAAATAGTTCTTTAAATCGTTAGTAACAAACATAATAAGTAAATGTAATAATGTTTTTAAACTGTACTGGTCGTGACGTCAACGTCATGACGTCGAATTGCGCGAACGTCTCAATGACTTTGACGCAACATTATAATGGGTTAAATATCGGCGTTTGCCTTAAAAAAGGTGCTCGATGCAATAAATCAGTTATTGGGTTTGTTACTGACCCCCTACAGAAATATGTGGGGTCAGTCAGATGTATAGAGGGACTCGGCTATCGCCTCGCCCCCTATAAATCTGACTGACCCCACATATTTCTGTAGTGGGTCAGTAACAAACCCAATAACTAATAATAAGAGCCTTAAAGCATATGAATTACTATTAATGATGTATACAACAAAACCAGCCGAGTTGTCTAGATTTCCAGACCAGACTATTAACATTAACAATGATTAAATCATACAGATAAGGAGTCCTAGTTAAGTGAATGTAAAGGAAAAAGAAACGCAACACGGGAATTTCCGCTTTATTGTATATACTGCACACTTGATTCCATATATATTCCAAGGAAATCCCAAGATATTTGCAAAATTTTGCTTTACGTTAAATACAGTACTGAAATGGCTCAATTTTTCAAAGAGGAACTTCAACATTTATGAATTTTTTGTTACAAAGTGTGCTGTGATTAAAATATCTACAACATCACAGTTGTGTCCTTTCTCTAACTAACTGCAACCTTTTTTTTTTTTACAAAACATCTTGGGATTTCTTTGGAATATTATGTGGAACTAAGTGTGCAGTACGAGGGGCATTCAATATATTCTGTCACTAATGGGCTTCCGTAGAAACCGCCTTACATTACCGCACTGAAAACTCGTGCATTTGAAGGCGATTTCACTAACTACGTACATGCAAAATAGCGGTTTATCCGATAACAGTTGACGGAGATATCCATTGTTGAATTATGCGCACTCATGTATAGTGGCTATATTTCAATGCTATCATAAAAAGTGAAGAAAAAATTGAAATTAGGGCTTACATTAAAGCCAGGGTTGCATTAAAAGTACCTGCAAAAGAGATTTATGCTGAACTGTGCCGTGTACAAAAGTAAAAAATATGAAAATTGTCATCCTAGAAAAATCCCTGAGTTGCTCACTGGAGATGAAACGTGGGTTCACTATTTTGAGCCCCAGCAGCAAATAAACAATAAACAATGGTTGGGTAAAAATCAGGCAAGACCGGTTATTACGAGAAACGTCAATATTCGCCTGTATTGTTGTGTTGTAAAATTATCGTAGTGGAACTACCATTGTGCATACTTTTTACGGATTGGTGCAATTCGCAACTCATGTCACAGGAAGTGCTTCATGTGCTGTAAATATAGTTGTTTTGTTTTCATTGTGAAAAAGTCCCATGATGTTACGACAATATTTGTTTCAAATAAATATTGTTGATGAAAATTAAAAGTTAAAACCTATTGTTTTGTTCTATTTATTCGTTTTTGTCTCGTCTTTTCGCAGAAAAAAGAGACATAGGTGTTGCTTTTCCGGCGGCGGAGGCGGCGGCGGCGTCAACATCCAAGTTTTGCGTTTAGGTCATTTTCTCACAAACTGTATGCACTAGACCTTTCAAACTTCGCTTGTAGTTGTATCTTGGGTGGTACATCGCAACGTGACAAAGCAAATGTATAATTGACCTTGACCCTCCAAGCAAAGGGCAGATAACTTAATAATTTTTACCTTCAACTTTTGCGTTTAGGTCACTTTTTCAAAAATTGTATGCACTAAGACCTTTCAAACTTTGCATTTACATCACTCTCTCATGAACTATAATTATGCACTAGATGTTTTAAACCTAATTTATAGCTTAAACTTTGGAAGAGAACATATTGTATTTTGACATAGTTGTGTCTTGGGTAGTGCATCTTTTTGGATGCATGGATTTCATCTATGACCTTGACCTACTTTCTTGAACTGATGATTTTTAGCTCTACTGGCCAAGGGCCTTCATTTTTCATCCAATCTTTACCAAACTTTAACAGATTGTTAATATCAATGAAAGCTCGCACAAGTTCGAAAACCAGCGGAGTTATGGCCCTTGATTTAGTTAAAAAATGCTATATTTTGCCTCAATACGATAGGGCTTTAATTTTTCATCTGATCTTTACCAAACTTTACCAGATGTTTTGCCTTTTTTTTTATTATTAGTATATTTTTATTTATTATTAATATATTTTTTTTGTTTAAAGGACTAGGTATGATAAGGGACAAAATTGGCCCCCAATATTGAAAGTTTTAATGCACAAGTTTTGAATATCTAGTTTAGGTACAAATGAACTGAATCATTGTTAAAACTCATTACAAATATGTTTGAAGGCTCTAAATGAGTTTAAGAGCCTCGCAAACAGGGTATTCCTTTCAAAAAATGAAATGTTTGATCATATTCAGCAGTTTTCGGTCAGTTTTTGGTCTTGGAAATACAGAGCGCACCCATGAGCACAGCTGATTTTTTTCTGAAACAGGTACTTGATAGGGATGCATCATCAGCCAAAAAACTGTGTGTGCTCGGAGGTGCGCTCTATATTTTTAGAATCAAAATCTTGCCCAGAAAGGTCCAAAATCTACAAAATATAACAAAATTACCAAAAATGCCATCTTTTGAGACCCTGTTAATTATTCTAGAAAAATAAAATAAATAAAAATATATTTTGAAGATAGAATATGATCAATTTACTTCAACATGCACAACAGATTATATGTAAATATTATTTGTTTGCATTTTGAACATATTGGGGGCCAAAATACCCCCTTATCATTCCTTGTCCTTTGTTTGAAATATATATATATATTTTTTTGATTATTTTGATTATGCTTATCTTTTTTTTTTTTCTTTTCTTTTTTTTTTGATATATATTTATTTATTTATTGTTTTCAATTTTTCTTTTCTTTTTAATTTTGTTATTTTTTTGTTTTGTAATTTTATTTTTATTTCATTATTTTTTTTTAATTACTTTCGTAATTTTTAGCTCTACTGGCCGAAGGCCAGCAGAGCTTATGGGATGGTGAGTTGTCCGTCGTCCGTCCGTCCGTCCGTCAATCGTCCGTCCGTCGTCCGTCTGTTAACTTTTGCCTTGTGAACACTCTAGGGCCTTCATTATTAATTGAATCTTTACGAAACTTTGCCAGTGTCTTTATATCAATGAAAGCTCGGACAAGTTCGAAAACCAGCCGGATCGGATAAATTTCAGTAGAGTTATGGCCCTTGTTTTGCTGAAAAATGCCATATTAAGCCTTGTGAACACTCTAGCACCATCATTTATTATTTGATCTTTACCAAACTTGCACAGATTGTTAATATCGATGAAAGCTCGGACAAGTTTGATAACCAACAAGATCGGCCATTAACAGCGGAGTTATTGCCCTTGATTTAGTTAAAAATGCTATATTTTGCCTCATTAAACAATAGGGCCTTCATCTTTCATCCAATCTTTACCAAACTTTACCAGATTGTTTATATAAATGAAAGCTCAGACAACTTCGACGACCAGCTAGATCCGACCATTAACAGGGAAGTTATGGCCCTTGATTTAGTTAAAAATGCTATATTTTGCCTCGTTAAGACAATAGGGCCTTCATCTTTCATTTGATCTTTACAAAACTTTACCAGATTGTTTATATAAATGAAAGCTCAAACAGTTTCGAAGACCAGAAAGATCGGACCAGTAACAGCGGAGTTATGGCCCTTGATTTAGTTAAAAATGCTATATTTTGCCTAGTTAATTCGATAGGGCCTTCATCTTTCATCTGATCTTTACAAAACTTTACCTGATTGTTTATATCAATGACAGCTCAGACAATTTCGAAAACCAGCCAGATCGGACCAGTAACATATGAGTTATGGCCCTTGATTTAGTTAAAAATGCTATATTTTGCCTCAAGATGATAGGGCCTTCATTTTTCATGCATTCTTTATGAAACTTTACGAGATTGTTCATATCAATGGAAGCTCAGTCAAGTTCGAAAACCAGCCAGATCGGAACAGTAACAGTGGAGTTTTGGCCCTTGATTTAGTTAAAAATCCTATATTTTGCCTCAAGACGATGTTGCCTTCATCTTTCATCCGATCTTTTAGAAACTTTACCAGATTGTTAATATCAATGAAAGCTTGAACGAGTTCGAAAACCATCCAGATTAGACCATTTACATCGGAGGCATGGGTCCTTGATTTTCTGAAATATGCTATATCTTTGCCTCATTAAGATGAAAGGGTCTTCATTTGGCCGGATTTCATTGAAACTTTGCAGGGATGTTCAGTACCAAGCCTAGTTGTACATAGTCACCGTGTTCCAGTTGAATGATTTTGGCAGAGTTATAGCCCTTTAAAGGTTTTAATACACAAACTTTGTTCTGACTAGTTCTCCTGAACCCCTGGCCGGATTAAAGAAACATTTTAGAGATGATCGATTCTACATCTAGTTGTGCACATCATCGCTGTGTTCTGGTTGAATGATTTTTGGCGGAGTTACGGCCCTTTAAAGGTTTTAATACACAAACTTTGTTCTCACTAGTTCTCCTGAACCTCTGGCCGGATTCAAACGAAGCTTTTTAGGGATGATCAATTCCATGTCTAGTTGTGCAAATCATTGGCGTATTCCGACTAAATGATTTTTTTTTGCAGAATTATGGCCCTTTAAAGGTTTTAATACACAAACTTTGTCTGATCTACTTCTCCTGAACCCCTCGCCAGATTTCAATGAAACTTTGCAGGATGATCAGCACCAAGCCTAGTTGTGCATGTCATTGTCACGTTCCGGTTTACAGATATTTGGCAGAGTGATGGCCCTTTAAAGGATTTTGATACCACAATTTTTTTCCAGGCTAATTCTCCTGAACGGCTGGATATAGACGAAACTTGACAAGGATGATCAGTATCAAGCCTCAGTTGTGCATATCATCGCCATATTTTGGTTGAATGATTTTTGGCAGAGTTGTGACCCTTTAAATGTTTTAATACACAAACTTTGTCCAGATTGGTCTCTTCTGAACTCTTTGCCAGATTTCAGCGAATCTTGGAGAGAATGATCAGTACTAAGCCTAGTTGCACCTGTCATCGCCATGGTCTGGTTGAATGATTTTTGAAAGACTTATGGTCCCTTATACATAAACTTTATCTTAAGCCAGTAGAGCGTCCACAGGCCCAAGTCTTATTTTGGTGTTAATGCCGTGTCAGCAGGAAGTATGATTTCTAGTTGTGCCTTTTGTGTTTTTAGCTCGACTGATCAGAGATCAGCAGAGCTTATGCGGTTGTGCGGCGTCCGTCGTCCATCCGTCCGTCCGTCTGTCCGTAAACTTTTATTTGTAGCGACTACTCCTCTGAAACTAGTGGATGGATATTCATGAAACTTTAAAGAAATGTTGCCCATGAAGTCTAGTTGATCCTAGCAAAAATTCATGTTGATGTGAAATCCAAGATGGCCGCCAAAGCTAAAAATAGATTTTTAAAATACAAGTTTGTAGCGACTACTTCTTGAAAACTATAAGTGATATCGATATGGGACTTTTTCTAAAATGACCAGCATGACATGATGTTGGTCCTTGTCAAAAATCATTTTGATTCGACGTTTAACGTGACTGCCAGTGGCCATTTTTGTTTACATAGAGTTATATAGTAAAAACGTGTAGCGACTACTCCTCTGAAACTACTTGGCGGATTTTCATGAAACTGTACAGAAATGTTGCTCTTGATGTCTAATTGATCCTCGCAAAATTTCAGGTCGGCCAGAAATTCAAGATGGCCGCCACAGTTAAAAATAGATTTTTAAAAAATAAGTTTGAAGGGACTACTTCAAAACTAGGGGCGTCCGTGGCCGAGTGGTTAACGTCTCTGACTTGAAATCACTTGCCCCTCACCGCTGTAGGTTCGATCCCTCAGGGGCCTAGGAATCTTTATGTGAGGAAGCTATCCAGCTGGCTTGCGGAACGTCGGTGGTTCTACTCAGGTGCCTGCCCGTGCACGAAAATTGCCCGGAGGGGCACCTGGGGTCTTCCTCCACCAAAGGAAGCTGGAAAGTCGCCATATGACCTTAGCTGTTGGTGCGACTATAAAATCCAATTCAATCAATCTTCAAAACTATAAGTGATATGGGACTTTTTCTAAAATGATCAGCATGACATGATGTTGATCCTAGTCAAACATTATTTTGATTAAACGTTAAACATGGCTGCCAGTGGCCATCTTTGTTTACATAGAGTTATATAGTAAAAACTTGTAGCGACTACTCCTCTGAAACTACTTGACGTATGTTCATGAAACTTCACAGGAATGTTGCTCTTGATGTCTAGTTGATCCTAGAAAAAATTCAGGCTGGCCGGAAATTCAAGTTGGCCATAACGGCTAAAAGTAGATTTAAAATAAATAAATTTGTAGCGACTACTTCTTGAAAACTGTAAGTGATATTGATATGGGTTGTTTTCTAAAATGATCAGCATGACATGATGTTGATCCTTGTCAAAATTTATTTCGATACAACTTTAAACATGGCCGCTAGCGGCCATATTTGTTTACATAGAGTTTGTATAGTAAAAATTTGTAGCGACTGCTCCTCTGAAACTACTTGACGGATTTTAATGAAACTTCACAGGAATGTTGCTCTTGATGTCTAGTTGATCCTAGCACAATTTCAGGTTGGCTGGAAATTCAAGATGGCCACCACGGCTAAACATAGATTTTTAAAAACAAGTTTGTAGCGACTACTTCTTGAAAACTGTAAGTGATATTGATATGGGACTTTTTTTGAAATGATCAGCATGACAAGATGTTGATCCTTGCCAAAAATTATTTTGATTCGACATTTAACATGGCTGCCAGTGGCCATCTTTGTTTACCTCGAGTTATATAGTAAAAACTTCAACTTGTAGCGACTACTCCTCTGAAACTACTTGACAGATTTTTATGAAACTTCACAGGAATGTTGATCTAGCTATCAAAATCTATCAGTAGAGCTTCAAGGTCATTGACCTCTTGTTTTCAGGTTATGGCCCTTGATTTGTTGAAAATGCTATATTGTATATTCCTTTGTTAAATCTGTAGTTACTTCATTTTTTATCTGATCTTTACCATATTTACCATATTTGTTTAGAATGTTAATATAACAACTCCCCCCCCCCCCCCCCCCCCCCCCCCCCCCCCCCCAAATTTTTATAAAATTTCATTCATAGAAGAAAGTGGGACAAATTAAAAAATACCTTGCCAGACTAGACACAGCAGACTTATTACCCATGATTACAAGGTGAGCGATCTAAGGCCATCCTATCCCTGTTGTTTTTACAATGTTTTAAAAAAACGACTGATGGGAATTTTATGTCGACAACCCTTGATATAAGAGCTGTTTTAGCCAGTACAGCGTCCTCAGGCCCACTTGGGCCTCTTGTTTTTAATTGAATGGCATTTTATTTTTAAACAAATGCACTTAAATGTCATCTCAGCAAACGGCAAACTCCATTGTTTTTAGTTACTAAAATGTTTACAACCTCATTTAAGCATCTTGGACTGTTTTATTTTTAAGTCCAGCCCCCGTTCGGCGAGACATGTGAATCCATGGATTTCTTGTTATATTAAAAATGCATAATTATGCAATAAAAGGTTATTAGATTTGTATTGAGATATATGCACTCGCTCTTCTGCGTATACATATTGCATTCTAAAGTCGCGCAATATTGTTATGCGGAAGAACTCTTGCATATATCCCAATACAAATCTAATAACCTATAAAATTAATATAGTGGAAATTCCCGCGTCGCATTTCGTTTTCATTTCAGTAAATTAAATGCATTTCATTAAAGTCACTTATACCATTTTGTTTCGATTCTCATCAGAGGTTAATAGGTTATTAAAATAATTAAAATGTTCGATGCATTGAATGACGGAAATGTTTTCCTGTCATGGATTTGTTTATTGGTTTCAAAATTCTGACAAAGGCAGACTAGCATAACATTGTGTTGATTTATGTTGCAGCTGTGGCAGTGGCCAATAATAAGAGGGACATCATTCGAGATTGGGAATGGATAGAAAGCAACTTGATGCAAACGCTTGGTTGGTGTTTTAAAAAAATATTTTACTTAATTACTTTGTATAGAGCAATAAAACAATCGACTCTTTGAAGTTTAACATTTACAGACCTGTTTATTTCAGTGCCTCCATGGTCGGGAGGTTAACGGTGTTGCATTGTTAAACTTCGTGCCTCTCACCATTGAGGGTTCGAATCCCACTGAAAGCTCAACTTGTAAGCGAGAAATTGTCGATTCTTACAGATGGCGGGAGGTATACAATACTGGTTCTACCTAGGAATAAGTGGCTGGTCTGCCTCCACTACAAAAAATTGACCGTCATACGTAGCCTAAAATGTGCTTTAAAATGATGTTAAACACCAAACAAACAAACAAGACATGTCTGAATGTGTCCAGAAACACTTCCTTTATTATAAGCTTTCTATCTTTAAAGACATTCCACCACTGGGGTCTTGACTGTAAACAGCAGTTTTTACAAGCGGTATTCATCACTTAGTGATATTTTTGGTTGAATTATTGTGCCTTATCACCTGTCAATGGAGGTTTAAGGTTATCTGTTTGTTTGTTTGACTTCTTGCTTTTGTGAAAACTACAAGTGTAATATTATACAAGTACTCTATTGAAATTATTCAGTTTTCAGAAAATCTGCCATTCACAAATCGGCTTGCCTCAGCTGGGAATTAAATGGTTAGCATACGTGCCAGGAAAGCAAGAGGTCCTTGGCTCACCGATTTTTGCAATGGAATTTTTTTAATTATTTTAAATTCTTTGAAAACTAACACTCGCAAAACAAAGTATAATTAAAAATGATGGATGATTGCATGTCTTTATAATTGGCATGCTCCTCTGGTTTCATGTACAGGAGCCTTTGAAGTTGAAGATGAAGCTACAGAGTTTGTGAGATGCAAAATAGAAAGTATGATAGCCAACAAGGTGGATCCTTACAAAGAGGGTGAGCTTTTAATTTTCTTACTCTATCAATAGACGAATATGCCGGGAAAGGTTTCTAAAACTTTAACATAGGCCTCATTTTATAATATATGCATAGGTTATTAACCTTTGTACTCCAAGAAAGTCATTTTGAGAGCCAGGGATCAAAGGAATAAATCAGTTTTTTCGGAATTATTTACAAACTATAAATATAATTTACATCTATTACAAAACAAGCTTCATAGCTTAAACAAATCACTCTTAATGGTTCGGATTTCAGCGTTAATGCTTAAACATTGTCTCCATGTGTATGTTATACATTGCATTTCAACCTCA
Source organism: Cyrtodaria siliqua (assembly GCA_037043455.1). NCBI lineage: Eukaryota > Metazoa > Mollusca > Bivalvia > Adapedonta > Hiatellidae > Cyrtodaria > Cyrtodaria siliqua. The sequence continues at coordinate 84,529 of JAWPHD010010038.1, forward strand.
TCTCCGTGTGTATGTTATACATTGCATTTCAACCTCTTCTCCATGTGTATGTTGTACATTGCATTTCAACCTCATCTCCATGTGTATGTTATACATTGCATTTCAACCTCTTCTCCATGTGTATGTTATACATTGCATTTCAACCTCATCTCCGTGTGTATGTTGTACATTGCATTTCAACCTCGTCTCCAAGTGTTTGTTGTACATTGCATTTCAACCTCGTCTCCATGTGTATGTTGTACATTGCATTTCAACCTCGTCTCCATGTGTATGTTATACATTGCATTTCAACCTCGTCTCCATGTGTATATTGTACATTGCATTTCAACCTTGTCTCCATGTGTATGTTATACATTGCATTTCAACCTCGTCTCCATGTGTATAGTACATTGCATTTCAACCTCGTCTCCATGTGTATGTTATACATTGCATTTCAACCTTGTCTCCATGTGTATATTGTACATTGCATTTCAACCTCGTCTCCATGTGTATGTTGTACATTGCATTTCAGCCTCTTCTCCATGTGTATGTTATACATTGCATTTCAACCTCATCTCCGTGTGTATGTTGTACATTGCATTTCAACCTCATCTCCATGTGTATGTTGTACATTGCATTTCAACCTCGTCTCCAAGTGTTTGTTTTACATTGCATTTCAACCTCGTCTCCATGTGTATGTTGTACATTGCATTTCAACCTCGTCTCCATGTGTATAGTGTACATTGCATTTCAACCTCGTCTCCATGTGTATATTGTACATTGCATTTCAACCTCGTCTCCATGTGTATGTTATACATTGCATTTCAACCTCGTCTCCATGTGTATATTGTACATTGCATTTCAACCTCGTCTCCATGTGTGTAGTGTACATTGCATTTCAACCTCGTCTCCATGTGTATATTGTACATTGCATTTCAACCTCGTCTCCATGTGTATGTTATACATTGCATTTCAACCTCGTCTCCATGTGTATATTGTACATTGCATTTCAACCTCTTCTCCATGTGTATGTTATACATTGCATTTCAACCTCGTCTCCATGTGTATGTTGTACTTTGCATTTCAACCTCGTCTCCATGTGTATGTTATACATTGCATTTCAACCTCATCTCCAGGTGTATGTTATACATTGCATTTCAACCTCTTCTCCATGTGTATGTTATACATTGCATTTCAACCTCGTCTCCATGTGTATAGTGTACATTGCATTTCAACCTCGTCTCCATGTGTATATTGTACATTGCATTTCAACCTCGTCTCCATGTGTATGTTATACATTGCATTTCAACCTCGTCTCCATGTGTATATTGTACATTGCATTTCAACCTCGTCTCCATGTGTGTAGTGTACATTGCATTTCAACCTCGTCTCCATGTGTATATTGTACATTGCATTTCAACCTCGTCTCCATGTGTATGTTATACATTGCATTTCAACCTCGTCTCCATGTGTATATTGTACATTGCATTTCAACCTCTTCTCCATGTGTATGTTATACATTGCATTTCAACCTCGTCTCCATGTGTATGTTGTACTTTGCATTTCAACCTCGTCTCCATGTGTATGTTATACATTGCATTTCAACCTCATCTCCAGGTGTATGTTATACATTGCATTTCAACCTCTTCTCCATGTGTATGTTATACATTGCATTTCAACCTCGTCTCCATGTGTATGTTGTACTTTGCATTTCAACCTTGTCTCCATGTGTATGTTATACATTGCATTTCAACCTCGTCACCATGTGTATGTTATACATTGCATTTCAACCTCATCTCCATGTGTATGTTATACATTGCATTTCAACCTCGTCTCCATGTGTATGTTATACATTGCATTTCAACCTCATCTCCATGTGTATGTTATACTTTGCATTTCAACCTCGTCTCCATGTGTATGTTGTACTTTGCATTTCAACCTCGTCTCCATGTGTATGTTGTACATTTGCGCTTTTAAACCTCTTCTCCATGTGTGTTTTATATTATATAGTAGCGTTGTCTCAAAATGTATTTTATACATTGTCTCCACTTGCATTTATACATTTGCATTCAATCTTGCATCCATTATGTTTTGGTGTTTGTTTATACAACCTTGTCTCTATGTGTTTGTTACACATTTGCATTGTGTCCACTTGTATATCGTAACCTGTTGTCATATACATGAACTCTCATCTACAGATGAAGAAACTAAGAGCTTCAAGACGGCATCCAGGAAATTCATGAAGTTGTTTAATATGCCAAAAGAAGAAAAACTTGTAAATCGTAAGTATTAATATATAATTGATCGTTTCATTGAACTTCTAGCCTTGTTTAAACCTCGTAAAACTTTAAAATTTCTAATTTTCTTAAAAACAATAAACTGGAGATTGTGTAACTATACAGCAGCTAGGACAAACTAAAGAATATATGTAATATATTAGGGCTCCGTATAATCCTAAAATATAATCCTTGCAGATTATTCGTGTAGTTATTGGAAGGGTAAAGTACCAAGGCAGGGCTGGATGTATCTGAGCGTGAACCACCTGTGTTTCTACTCATTCCTCATGGGAAAGGAGGCCAAGGTCATTCAAAGGTGGACAGATATTACGGTAATGTTTATTTTATTTTTAAAATGCCAGGATATATTTTATGTGTGGTGTGCAGCTAAAGTCACCTTTTATATTGTCTAGAAATATATGCCTGCTTTTATAGAAACCACTAAGGAAACAAGAACAAAAACTAAAGAAGCTGTTATTAAAGTTAAATTCGGTGTAAAAAGAAGTTGCCAATATTATAATGAAATCAGTATATGGAAGTATATAAAGTAGTCAGTTGCCAATATTATAATGAAATCAATATATGGAAGTATATAAAGTAGCCTGTTGCCAGTATTATAATGAAATCAATATATGGAAGTATATAAAGAAGTCAGCTGCCAATATTATAATGAAATCAGTATATGGAAGTATATAAAGTAGTCAGTTGCCAATATTATGATGAAATCAGTATATGGAAGTATATAAAGTAGTCAGTTGCCAATATTATGATGAAATCACTATATGGAAGTATATAAAGTAGTCAGTTGCCAATATTATAATGAAATCGGTATATGGAAGTATATAAAGTAGTCAGTTGCTAATATTATAATGAAATCGGTATATGGAAGTATATAAAGTAGTCAGTTGCCAATATTATGATGAAATCATTATATGGAAGTATATAAAGTAGTCAGTTGCCAATATTATAATGAAATCAGTATATGAAAGTATATAAAGTAGTCAGCTGCCAATATTATAATGAAATCAGTATATGGAAGTATATAAAGTAGTCAGTTGCCAATATTATAATGAAATCGGTATATGGAAGTATATAAAGTAGCATGTTGCCAATATTATAATGAAATCAGTATATGAAAGTATATAAAGTAGTCAGCTGCCAATATTATAATGAAATCGGTATATGGAAGTATATAAAGTAGCATGTTGCCAATATTATAATGAAATCAGTATATGAAAGTATATAAAGTAGTCAGCTGCCAATATTATAATGAAATCAGTATATGAAAGTATATAAAGTAGTCAGCTGCCAATATTATAATGAAATCAGTATATTGAAGTATATAAAGTAGTCATTTGCCAATATTATAATGAAATCAGTATATGGAAGTATATAAAGTAGTCTGTTGCCAATAATATGATGAAATCAGTATATGGAAGTATATAAAGTAGTCAGTTGCCAATATTATAATGAAATCAGTATATGGAAGTATATAAAGTAGTCAGTTGCCAATATTATAATGAAATCAGTATATGGAAGTATATAAAGTATCCAGTTGCCAATATTATAATGAAATCAGTATATGGAAGTATATAAAGTAGTCAGTTGCCAATAGTATAATGAAATCAATATATGGAAGTATATAAAGTAATCAGTTGCCAATATTATATTGAAATCAGTATATGGAAGTATATAAAAGAAGTCAGTGGCCAATATTATAATGAAATCAATATATGGAAGTATAAAAAGAAGTCATTTGCCAATATTATAATGAAATCTGTATATGGAAGTATATAAAGTAGTCAGTTGCCAATATTATAATGAAATCAGTATATGAAAGTATATAAAGTAGTCAGTTGGCAATATTATAATGAAATCAGTATATGGAAGTATATAAAGTAGTCAGTTGCCAATATTATAAAGAAATCAATATATGGAAGTATAAAAAGAAGTCATTTGCCAATATTATAATGAAATCGGTATATGGAAGTATATAAAGTAGTCAGTTGCCAATATTATAATGAAATCAGTATATGAAAGTATATAAAGTAGTCAGTTGGCAATATTATAATGAAATCAGTATATGGAAGTATATAAAGTAGTCAGTTGGCAATATTATAATGAAATCAGTATATGGAAGTATATAAAGTAGTCATTTGCCAATATTATAATGAAATCAATATATGGAAGTATATAAAGTAGTCAGTTGCCAATATTATAATATAATCAGTATATGGAAGTATATAAAGTAGTCAGTTGCCAATATTATAATGAAATCAGTATATGGAAGTATATAAAGTATCCAGTTGCCAATATTATAATGAAATCAGTATATGGAAGTATATAAAGTAGTCAGTTGCCAATATTATAATGAAATCAGTATATGGAAGTATATAAAGTAATCAGTTGCCAATATTATAATGAAATCAGTATATGGAAGAATATAAAGTAGTCAGTTGCCAATATTATAATGAAATCAATATATGGAAGTATATAAAGTAATCAGTTGCCAATATTATAATGAAATCAGTATATGGAAGTATATAAAGTAGTCAGTTGCCAATATTATAATGAAATCAGTATATGGAAGTATATAAAGTATCCAGTTGCCAATATTATAATGAAATCAGTATATGGAAGTATATAAAGTAGTCAGCTGCCAATATTATAATGAAATCAGTATATGGAAGTATATAAAGTAGTCAGTTGCCAATATTATAATGAAATCAGTTTATGGAAGTATATAAAGTATCCAGTTGCCAATATTATAATGAAATCAGTATATGGAAGTATATAAAGTAGTCAGCTGCCAATATTATAATGAAATCAATATATGGAAGTATATAAAGTAGTCAGTTGCCAATATTATAATGAAATCAATATATGGAAGTATAAAAAGAAGTAATTTGCCAATATTTAATATAATGAAATCGGTATATGGAAGTATATAAAGTAGTCAGTTGCCAATATTATAATGAAATCAGTATATGAAAGTATATAAAGTAGTCAGTTGGCAATATTATAATGAAATCAGTATATGGAAGTATATAAAGTAGTCAGTTGCCAATATTATAAAGAAATCAATATATGGAAGTATAAAAAGAAGTCATTTGCCAATATTATAATGAAATCGGTATATGGAAGTATATAAAGTAGTCAGTTGCCAATATTATAATGAAATCAGTATATGAAAGTATATAAAGTAGTCAGTTGCCAATATTATAATGAAATCAGTATATGGAAGTTTATTGTATACTTTCATATTGTCCCGTTTAGTTTGCATTGAGCTAAGCGTGCAATATTCTACGATATTGCACGCATTGATATTGCACGGGAACTTTTGCTCGTGCTTGCTAAGAGCCGCGAAATAGAAATAAGGAACTACTTTCAAAGAAAAATAACGGAATCCTTCCTATAGTGTCAACAAAAAAATACGAGTTTTTTTTTCAACCTTTTATGGCAAAAATTGATAAAATAATTCAAATGGTCACTCACCCACTGTTTTTAACGTTATCGAATGGTAAACAAACTTCAGAAAATCGCTTGATGTTTTTAATGACGTCATCCGACGTCGACGTCGTTTTCGCGCAAAATAATCATCCACACAAAATGAAACTGAATGGCAAGATAGGAATTCCATCAAAAGCTATAAAAAATAACACAAATACAATGAAAAGTAATAGTCATACAATTAACATTGATCAAAAACAATATGAAAGTATACAATAAAAAGGTTATTGCATTTGTATGGCTAAATATTACTTGGAACTCTTTGTTTTGGCGCATGACGACTCGCAAGCTCGTCGTCCTTTGCCAAAACAACTCGTTCCAAGTAATATTTAGCCATACAAATGCAATAACCTATAATATAAAGTAGTCAGTTGCCAATATTATAATGAAATCAATATATGGAAGTATATAAAGTAGCCAGTTGCCAATATTATAATGAAATCAGTATATGGAAGTATATAAAGTAGTCAGTTGCCAATATTATAATGAAATCAGTATATGGAAGTATTTAAAGTAGCCTGTTGCCAATATTATAATGAAATCAGTATATGAAAGTATATAAAGTAGTCCCTTCATAAAGGGAAATAAAGGGAGAGAGCCCAATACATATACTGTAATTAATTTTATCACGTCTCTTTCGGTGTAGGAGTGGAATAAAGCCTTGACATATCATATCACACTAGTGAATTAAATATGCAAATGAAGGCCGAATCATCGTTCGGTCCTTTACGTTCAACTCGGAGATCTTTGATAGTGCCTAGTTGAATGCCATAACCGTTCATAATGCCGGATTGCGGAAATCGACGATACAATTAATATGGTTTTATCCAACTCCTTTAATAAATTCGATATTAAACAGGCACTCAGGTAAGATCATTTATATATATATAGTATTGCGTGTTTATATGTGTTACAGAAACTAGAGAGGGGAAGCAATATGCTGTTGCCCGAGAGTATAAAAGTGTCGACGAGAGAAGCGGCGGTGAGTTTTATTTCTTATCAAAAACATATTATTCCATCAAAATACACAGTTACATAGCGAAATAGTGACAACCTATGTATATAGAAATAAGACTCCCACTGGGAGCTCAACTTGTGAGAAAGTGTTGATTCGCTACTTGGAAAAGTCGGTTGGTCTGCCTCCACCGCTAAAAATCGAAGGTCATAATATATAGCCTAAAAATGTGCCTACAGTGACGTAAAAATAAGGGGTAAAGCCACTTAAAAGTTGGTCTTTCATTGACTTTTTCCATTTTAAAATTTAACCATTTAAAACTTTTATTCTACCATATGCCATCTATTATATTTTTGCAGTGTTCTTTTGCATTGTACTACAATTAATTTATATTATCCCCACAATATTAACTTAGTTTGTAGTATTATGGGCTGGTAGTCTAGAACACTGAACATGGGACTGCCATTGTCAATATTTTGATGGAATTGCTAATATTGTCAACACTTGACTGCGTCGCCTGTGTAGCATGGCAGACACTTAGGGATCACTTTGTCCATTGTCTGTCGCATTTTAACCTGCAACCTAACCTTGGCATAATTTGAAAAGTTTTTGACATGTGTTCATGAAACTTCAAACACATCTTCATCTCAACCCAAGGAATGTTGTTACACATGTCCAAAAACTCTGACTTCCATTTTGGCAGAGTTATGCCCCTTTCATAAACACTTGGCAGGCGACACTAGTGTTCCACGGAACACTCTTCTAGTTTTTTGTTGAGGGAAGATTTGATTTGCTTCCTTTGGCCATGTTTCCCTGATGTCTGTTTGATATTTCTCTCATTTGCAGTCTGTATTTCTTGATGTTTATGCATACAGACTGACTATCTCTCTCTTACTCGATGTAAATGCATACAGATTTTTCTGACTTGCAGATTGTATTTTCGATGTTCATACATACAGACAGATTTTCTCCAACTTGCAGTTTGTATTTTCTATGTTCATGCATACAGACTGACCTTCTCTCTGTCTTTCAGTTTGTTTTTTCGATGTTCATGCATATTCTCTCACTGCGGTTTGTTGTTTCGGTGTTTAAACATATAGACTGTGTCTCTCTCACTGCAGTTTGTGTTTCCGATGTTTATACATACAGACTGTGTCTCTCACTGCAGTTTGTGTTTTCGGTGTTTATACATACAGACTGTGTCTCTCACTGCAGTTTGTGTTTCCGATGTTTATACATACAGACTGTGTCTCTCACTGCAGTTTGTGTTTCCGATGTTTATACATACAGACTATCTCTCTCACTCAAGTTTGTGTTTCCGATGTTTATACATACAGACTGTCTCTCTCACTGCAGTTTGTGTTTCCTATGTTTATACATATAGACTGTGTCTCTCTCACTTGCAGTTTGTGTTTTCGATGTTTATACATACAGACTCTGTGTCTCTCACTGCAGTTTGTGTTTCCGATGTTTATACATACAGACTGTCTCTCTCACTGCGGTTTGTGTTTTCGGTGTTTATACATACATACTGTGTCTCTCTCGCTGCAGTTTGTGTTTTAGATGTTTATACACATAGACTGTCTCTCTCACTGCGGTTTGTGTTTCCGATGTTTATACATATAGACTGTGTCTCTCTCACTGCAGTTTGTGTTTCCGATGTTTATACATACAGACCAGGGCTTCTAAAATTTTAAAATGCAAATGACCAGGTTTTTTACTGCCGTAAGAATCACACTTATTTTGAAAAAATCACTAAAATCGTCGTACCCAACCCACCATGTCAGCTGCACCATGCATTTTTTCCGTTTAGTCATTTATATAGAGAACTATTTAAAATTTATGTTTGTATTATATTTCTATTATTTATAACTTACTTTATCACAATTTGTACATTTTAATAACTGACATCATGTCTTCGCTTTACTGAATGAATAATTTTCACTCAATATTAAAATTGTGGATCATTTGAGGAATTGAACCGGAAGTGTCTAATAAACCGGAAGCAATTTCGGTCCGACTTAAAAAAACAACAATGTCAGGTTTGATCACTTTCCTTAATTAATGTCATTAATATTATACTTAAAGTTATTGTAAAAAAAAAATCAAACAAACAAACAACACCGCTTGGTATTTTAAATTTTTTTAATGACGCAAACAAATTTCAGTCCCAGCTTTGGCCACTTAAAAATACAAACCGACACAAGCAAACAGGCTAACACCTTACGACTAACGGTATATCAAAGAAATTACAGACGGTAACACTCGCTTCAGTGAACCGACAGAACGCGTGATATACTTTCACTGATCACACATCAAAGGCATGCTAACTGGCTATAGACTCTTCCGGAAAACTCCCTACTATCGGTAATGGTTTAGTCCAAATTGACCTACTTTCTCACAGCGAGTGACAAACAATCGTGTTATGGATCAAAGAATATTGCCGCAAGGCATATTTTAGGATATTAGAAGGAGGGTAAAGGGCAATTGTAGATTTTTTAACGACCGATAGATAAAATATCTGGACCGATTTAAACAGAGATTTTGAAAAGAAAAACGGTCTGGAGAAACAGATTTCGGTCTGGGAACCGATAAACCGGCGATTTTAGAAGCCCTGATACAGACTGTCTCTCTCACTGAAGTTTGTGTTTCCGATGTTTATACATACAGGCTGTCTCTCTCACTGAAGTTTGTGTTTCCGATGTTTATACATACAGACTGTCTCTCTCACTGCAGTTTGTGTTTTCGGTGTTTAAACATATAGACTGTGTCTCTCTCACTGCAGTTTGTGTTTTCGATGTTCATGCACATCAATGAGACGTACAGACTGATGGAGCAGCTGGCCAACATGGCCATGAAGCAGCTGATGCTGGAGGGAGGGTTTGAGGAGGACAAGACCATACTGGACAGAACTAAGTAAGAGGATTAATTTTGTTTTGATTATTTTGTGTCACGTGCATATCATGGTTGATTGTGAGATAATCTGTATTTGTGCATTATCACCAGTATGTGCTTGTCCATCTATCTTTCAAACTGTAAACAATTTGGTATCCATTCCATAACTTCAAAACGATTTATGGTAACATAATCAGTCTTCATAGGTAGATTTTTTGGGATCTGTAGGTCATAGGTGAAGATCACCACAACCCCATCAGGAAAAAACTTTCCGCACGTTAACTCCTCAGCCACAGTAGCCACGTTCATCAAAATTCATAGGTAGACTGTCCATAGAGAAAAAAACAAAACCTTTTCATTTTGGGATCAGTAGGTTATAGGTCCAGGTCTCCATAACCTGATTGTGAAACCTTATTCGCAGGAAAACTCTTTAACTTCTGTAGCCACATTTATCCAATTCCACGGGTCGGCTATCCACGGTGACAGGATAACCCCTATTTACTTTTACACTTTATATGTCTCATTAAGATTTAAACTATTCATTACTCATTTCATAAATCTTAAATCGAATGGGAACTCATTTACGATCTTGTATATATTTCACTTGAGTTTCTTCAGACAATGTAAACAACATCGGTAAGGCCAGAGTATTTTAATTTTTCGGTTCTCAAACCCTCTGACCCTAAATTATGGAAAAATGAAAAAACACAAACAAATGTTTAAAAAAAAGTATCCGTTATTAATTTTTTGGTCACCCATTTCAAACAACTAAATTATCATGTTTAAAAATTAACTTAGATTTAGAAGATCATGTTATATAAATTTGTTCAGGTCCAATTTATGTTTTACATGTGACTAACACCATTACAACATACACACTTATAAATGTTCAGATTTTTTTTTTCTCCTCCTGTGGAACTTTTTCCGAAAAAAATCTGAGTACCAAAAAAAAAAGAAAAAAGTCTGGCCTAAAGAAATACCTTCCTCGCAAACATAAAAGATGTTAATCTTTGCATGTATTCCCTTTTAAACCTCCACATAATATTCTCGTATCTTTCAGAAAGAGAACACCTAAAAGGATGTCGATGGTAAAGAGAGATTTAGATGCACGTGTCAGGAGTGATGCATTTAGGTAAGCTGATATTTAAAGGGGTACCTGCAATCTTTATTTTTTTTTAGTTTTCAACATACCTTAAATATTTCCAAATCATTATTAATAATTATTCATAACTTTCAAATGACATCATCAAAATAATTTGACCAATCAGTGATCAATAAAATAAAAGACCTCCACATTCTGGTAGGGGGCAACTCGGTGTTTATCTTTGTGCTCAACTGACTTTAGCCCTTTATAAAACTAGTTTATAGTGAATTATATTAAAAGCTTTATTTTCTGTGTACATCTCTGTATCTTCTTTTGGTGTTGTCTGATTTTAAAACACCAATATGGATACATTTAATTTAAATCATGGTCTAATATTTTCATTTTTCATATAGAGATTGAGGATAAAGTCTGAGTAAACCCCTTTATTTTCACCTACTGAATATCTCAACCTACCGAAAGTTGACCGGATGTGAAAGTTATGAATTTGAATAGTTCAAAGATAATTATTTTTTGCATATTATAAGCTCTACTGGCCCAAGGCCAGCAGAGCTTATGGGATGCCGAGTTGTCCGTCGGTCGTTGTCGGCGTTAACTTTTGGCTCGTAAAGACGATAGGGCCTTCATTTTTCATCCGATCTTTACCAAACATTAACAGGTTGTTAATATCAATGAAGCTCGGATGAGTTCGAAAACCAGCCAGATCGGACAAGTAACAGCGGAGTTATGGTCCTTGATTTAGTTAAAAATGCTATATTGCTATATTTTGCCTCGTTAAGACGATATCATTTTTCATCCTATCTTTACCAAACTTTACCACATTGTTAATATCAATAAAAGCTCGGAAAAGTTTGAAAACCAGCCATATCGGATTAGTAACAGCGGAGTTATGGCCCTTGATTTAGTAAAAATGCTATATTTTGCATCGTTAAGACGATAGAGGCTTCATTGTTCTTCCGATCTTTACCAATCTTTATCAGATTGTTAATGTTGTTAAAAGCTCAAACAATTTTGAAAACCAGCCATATCGGACAAGTAACAGCGGAGTTATGGCCCTTGATTTAGTTAAAAATGCTATATTTTGCCTCGTTAAGACGATAGGGGCTTCATTGTTCATCCGATCTTTACCAAACTTTATCAGATTGTTAATATCAATGAAATCTCCGACAATTTCGAAAACCAGCCATATCGGATTAGTAACAACGGAGTTATGGCCCTTGATTTAGTTAAAAATGCTATATTTTGCCTCGTTAAGACGATAGGGGGCTTCATTGTTCATCGATCTTTACCAAACTTTATCAGATTGTTAATATCAATAAAAGCTCGAGTTCGAAAACCATTCATATCGGACTAGTAACAGCGGAGTTATGGCCCTTGATTTAGTTCAAAATGCTATATTTTGCCTTGTTAAGACGATAGGGCCTTCATTTTTCATCCGATCTTTACCAGACTTGATCAGATTGTTAATGTCTATGAAAGCTTGGTCAAGTTTGAAAACCAGCCAGATCGAACCAGTAACAGATGAGTTATGGCCCTTGATTTTGTTAAAAATGCTATAGTTTGCCTCGTCATACGATAAGGCCTTCACTTTGCCAAACTTTAGCAGATTTTATGACTTTCTTTTTATGCCCCCGAAGGTTGGCATATAGTAATCGCACTGTCTGTCCGTTCGTCTGTACACTCGTGTCCGCTTCATAACAATAATGGATCGATTTTCAAATAACTTCAAGGTCACACTTAGAGATCAAAGTTCAAAATCCGTTCGTCTATACAATCGTCTCTGCTTCATAACTCGGACAATAATGAACGATTTTCAAATAACTTGGCACAATTGCTCACCACAACAAGACGTCGTGTCGCGAAAAGAATTTTTATTTTTTTTAATTATTTTTTTTTCTTAATTATTTTTTTTTAAATTTTTTCTTTCTTTTTTTTAAATTATTTTTTAATTTTATTTTACTTGATTTTTATTGTTTGTTTGATTTCTTTCTTTTTTTTAAAATTATTTTTAAATATATCTGTTGGTTTCATATTGCTCCAAGGTCAAGGTCACACTTACAGGTCACTTCGGGGGCATTTGTCACTTACTGTGACATTTCTTGTTTTATATATATATATATATATATATATATTTTTTTTTTTTTTTTTTTTTTTTTTAGCTCTATGTTGGACCAGTCGGACAAGTAACAGAGGAGTTACGGCTCTTGATTTAGTTAAAAATGCTATATTTTGCCTTGTTAATACGGTAGGGCCTTCATTTTTCATCTGATCTTTACCAAACTTTACCAGATTCTTCAGTTATGGCCCTTGATTTAGTTAAAAAGCTGTTTTTTGCCCGAAACTTTCATAAAAACGTAAATGGCAGTCAATCGCTTCATTGATGTTGTAAGAGCCGTGTTAGGCAGTAGAGCGTCCACAGGCCCTCTTGGGCCTCTTGTTAATTGTTGATTATATTGCACCAATAAAATATTTATTTAATCCCATGGTAGAATAATGAAGCAAAAATTAAAACTCCAAATTTTATAACCTTTAATTTAATT